>BJKM01000987.1:114813-251276 GCA_015082035.1 Chaenogobius annularis | reverse complement strand
ATGATATCAAAAATAAAATAACAATCAATATAATTAATCATTATTCACATTAATTCAAGTCATTTGAACTCACATAGATATTCTATTTTTTGCAGTGTACGTATAAATACTAGAATAAGTGAAAATAGTCGTGTGTATTTGATTCATTCATATTTTTCATGTCAAGATATATTGTAAAAGCAGCGGTTGGAGTCTAAATGACCGCTTTGTGCTGTCTGCATCTAATGACAGAGTGGTTTTTATTTTAATTTGAATTTTTTTGCCGATACCGATATCCGATATTTTGGCTTGCTGCTGTGGCTGATAACAGATATTTGCCGATACCGATATTTGGATTATTGTCAAACACCCACAAGATCACAAATGACCCTTTCACTTTCGTAAAAATCATGACAGAATGAATTCATCTGATATGAAATCATGCGTGGCCTGATTGTGTAAACGCACAGATTTTCATTTTCAGCCAAATTGTTCCATTTTATTTCAAATCTCAGACAAGTCCGAAAGCCCCCGAGGAAAACCGGAATCACACATATCCAAAAACGACGGCGCAAAAATAGCGGCAGATTTTTCTACTGCGTGTCGACGATACGATATTATTTTTTTTTTTTTTTAAATCGGCTCATATCGGCTGATACCGATACTGAGCCCGATACACATCCTGTCAGTGGCGTGAAAAAAGAGGTCAAACTCTGGCTTCTGAAAGTTGCGAAAAGCTTTTACTAAAAATATCAGCACAGTTTTAAGCAGGATCTGTAGCTCAGCTGTTTGGAGGGAATGGATGAAGAACGGTATCTTTCACCGTATTACCTGGATTCCTTTGACTCCAGCTTTGCAAAAGTACCTCTTCACCTCCACGTTGATCTCCACATTCCCGACATAACTGTGACAAGACCGTGTTATAAAAGATTACAAACAGTATTACTCATATTCAGTCATTTCCAAACGTGTGAATTGAAGTTACAAACGTGGGATTTGAAGTCCTGAAGGTCCAAACGTGTGAATTTAAGTTCTAAACGTGTGAATTTAAGTTACAAACATGTGATTTGAAGTTCTAAACGTGTGAATTGAAGTTCTAAACGTGTGAATTGAAGTTCTGAAGGTCCAATCGTGTGAATTTAAGTTCTAAACGTGTGATTTGAAGTTCTAAACATGTGAATTGTAGTTCTAAATGTGTGATTTGGAGTTCTAAAGGTCAAAACGTGTGAATTGATGCTCCAAACATGTGAATTGAAGTTCTAAACGTGTTAAATGAAGTTCTAAACGTGTGAATTCAAGTTCTAAAAGGTCAAAACGTGTGAATTGAATCTCCAAACGTATGAATGGAAGAGCGTGATTACCTGATGTACAGATCGAGCAGGACTTGGCCTTTGTCGTTCTCGGTGTGAGCCTTGATGCCAACCACCTTCATGGCCTGAAATCAATGCCATTACATTTGAACAAGCGGAAGAGAAGAAGAGAAGAAGAGAAGAAGAAGAAGAGGGGAACAAGAGAAGAAGAGAAGAAGAAGAGGAGGAGAGAAGAAGAAGAAGAAGAGATGTGAACAAGAGAAGAAGAGGAGAAGAAGAGAAGACGAAGAGGAGGAGAAGAGGAGAAGAAGAAGAGGAAGGGGAGAAGAAGAGGAGGAGGAGAAGTGAAAAAGAGAAGAAGAATGAGAAGAAGAAGAAGAAGAAGAAGAAGAAGAGAAGAAGAAGAAGTGAAGAAGAAGAGGAAGAAGAAGTGAAGAGAAGAAGAAGAGAAGAAGAGAAGAAGAGAAGAAGAAGAAGAGGGGAACAAGAGAAGAAGAAGAGGAGGAGAGAAGAAGAAGAAGAGATGTGAACAAGAGAAGAAGAGGAGAAGAAGAGAAGACGAAGAGGAGGAGAAGAAGAGGAGCAGAAGAGGAGGAGAAGAGGAGAAGAGAAGAAGAGGAAGGGGAGAAGAAGGAGAGGAGGAGGAGAAGTGAAAAAGAGAAGAAGAATGAGAAGAAGAAGAAGAAGAAGTGAAGAAGAAGAGGAAGAAGTGAAGAAGAAGAGAAGAAGAAGAGGAAGAAGAAGAAGAAGAAGAAGAAGAAGAAGAAGAAGAAGAAGAAGAAGAAGTGAAGAAGAAGAAGAAGTGAAGAAGAAGAAGGGAAGAGAAGAAGAGGAGAGCTGTTAGTGTTTGTGAACAACATGATGATCACCTGACACGTCATCTGATTTCTGGAGTAATGGGATTATGGACATTTCTGTCTTCCAAACCGCCGCCGTCGCTCACAAACCCGCTCAGTAACATTAACTCATTAACTCTCATGCGTTCATCAAAAGTCACATCATCAGATTTCAGATTCAGATGTGAATTTGGCCCCGTCAGATTTATTTTGTGGGTTGTCTCAATTCTTCCCGTTATTATCATGTAATTACCACATAACACACTTGTTGTTGCTACGCTGTTTCTATGACACGCAAAAATCGCTAGCAAAACAAGTTCAGGATTTCATCGCAATAATCACAGTAATCTGGGAACAAAGCTGAACACAGAGAGAAATGTGGTAAACAGTTTTAAGTTTTGTCGCATAATAATAATAATATAATAATAATAACAAGTCAGAATGATCTGGTACTGAACACAGACTGAACCAAGAGAAAATGTTAAAAAAAACATGAAATAATGGTCTGACCTCGTACATACGTATAATAACTAATAATAAATAATACGCACGGGTATAGGGGGAATAATAACCTATACCACAATAAGCGCTACACAACCTCTCCGCTCCATGACTCGCTTTGGGAAGCTGAGCGTGCAGGTGAGACGGCGCGCACCGCACTCGGCAGACGGCAGGCGGGGACGAGCTTTCCAACGAGCACGTCAAGGGCCAACACACTCAACGCCTGAACAACCAACGCACGGGTCAACGAGGGAAATGACCTGAACACCAAAACTGAACACCAACGCCACGGAACACGAGGGAGGAAACGAGCCTGAACACCAACACTGAACACAACGCACGGGTCAGAGGGGGACGGGGGAGCCTGAACACCAAACTCGGGGTCAGAGGGGGAAAACGAGCCTGAACACAACACTGAACACCAACACCCGGTCAGAGGGGGGACGAGCTGAACACCAACCCACCAGAGGGGGGACGGCCTTGAACCAGAACACTTACGGGTCAGAGGGGGAGAGCTTGACCAACACTGCGGGTCAGAACAGCTAACACAACACACGGGTCAGAGGGGGGAAACGAGCCTGAACACCAACGCACGGGTCAGAGGGGGAAACGAGCCTGAACACCAACGCACGGGTCAGAGGGGGGACGAGCCTGAACACCAACACTGAACACGCACGGGTCAGAGGGGGGGAAACGAGCCTGAACCAACACTGAACACCAACAGCGGGTCAGAGGGGGGGATATGAGTCTGAACCAACACTGAACACCAACACACGGGTCAGAGGGGGGGGACGAGCCTGAACACAACACGCGGGTCAGAGGGGGGGAAACGAGCCTGAACACCAACACTGAACACCAACACGCGGGTCTGGGGGGGAGAAATGAGCAACACTGAAACACACGAGCACTGAACACCAACACACGGGTCAGAGGGGGGGGACGAGCCTGAACACCAACGCACGGGTCAGAGGGGGGAAACGAGCCTGAACACCAACACTAAACACCAACAACACGGGTCAGAGGGGGGAAACGAGCCTGAACACCAAACTGAACACAACGCACGGGTCAGAAGGGGACGAGCCTGAACACCAAACGCGGGTCAGGGGGAGGAAACGAGCCTGAACACCACAACACGCGGTCAGAGGGGGGAAACGAGCCTGAACACCAACACTGAACACCAACACGCGGGTCAGAGGGGGGGGACTGAACACCAACGCACGGGTCAGAGGGGGGAGGAAACGAGCCTGAACACCAACACTGAACACCAACACACGGGTCAGAGGGGGGAAACGAGCCTGAACACCAACACGCGGGTGGGGGGGGGAGGAAACGGCCCTGAGCACCAACACGCGGGTCACATGGGAGGAAACGGTGAGACGGAAAATGCACAGTCATCGTCAGTCGAGGGCTCTTAAGTGGTCCGGGCTTTGCGGCGGTAATGCACGCCATAAAACCAATGCTTTATTTTGTGTGGATTACGAAGGTTAAATATGTATGAGTTTGCAGTATATTCACTGAGAGTAGAGGTGGGCTTTATTTTAAACTATTGATAATAAATCTAAATGATTAGTAAATTAGATTATTAGTAAATGGACTATGAAGGTTATTTTGTGTTTTTAGTACCAAAGCTTTTATTTTACACTGAATTTATGTAATTTCCTTTTTTCTTTTGAATTATGTGAACTGAATGTAAAGTAAATCAAGTCATTTTAAAACATTGTATTTTTTAAAATAACATTTAAAACGCAGTACAAACTGAATTTTTTTTTTTTTTTACATCATTTTCATATTTAATGAATATTTTTCAAAATAAAATAAATTCAGCTCACATAATTCAAATGCAAAAAATTAAATAAATTCAGTGTCAAATAAAAGCTTTGGTAATAAAACTCAAAATAACCTTCATAACTGACTTATTGATCGTTAATTGTCAAAAGTCAAAGTGCCTTGTGTCTTTTCTTTGCACTGCTATAGTGGAAATGTTTTTCTTATTCTTTGTAAGTTGAATAATTTACTTTGATCAAACAGGTCCAATAACATGCTTCTCTTTTATTCAACAATGACTGTTTTAATTGTTTGATTTTCTAACTTTCTGCTGGTGAAACCGTTCTGGCCTTGACGAAAATGAACTGAACTTCATCGACCTGAATACTGAGGAACATTCCAGGTAAAAGCACGTCACCTTTAAGCACATTTAACGCCACCTTTTCCCAGAACAAGAGGTCGAGCCAATAACTCCATAATTGTATTTGCTCTGGATTTCCAGTAAAAGGAGATGGGGACTTCTTGCAACCAGAAAGTTCAGACAACGATCTATAATGGTGTAATTAAAAGGACATTTAGTGTAATTCTCAGGAAGGACAAAAAAAGCCTCCAGAAGAATGCAGAGGAAAACATTTAATCCAGAAATATGCTAATGATCTGCCTGGGATTCATGGACACCATTATTGTCCGAATTAGCCGCTTTTCATTTCCCTGAATTAAAAGTCTTAATAATGCACTGCTTAACGAAAGCACAAAGAAAATATGACATTTCGAGGTGCATGAACCAAGCTCCTGTGACTGCGGGGGAACGGACGCCTCCCACGTGGCTCTGGCTCACATTTGCGCCGCATAAACTGGCGTAAAAATGACCTTTTCGTTCCTTTCTGTTGCCCGTATAAGGGCTGGCATCGCCTCGGCTCGGCTCGCTGGGGAAAAGGCAATTTGTGCTTAGTGGTTTCACTTGGCCATAGCAGAGGAGTGAGTCAGCGGCTGCAAAAAGAAAAAAAAAAAAGCCCCTTGGAGTTCATTTTTCTAAACTCCTGATCTGCGTTCCAGTCAGCTCTATCCAGTGTTTGTTTGACCCGTGACGATCCTGCAACAGCCCCAATACTTCTGCGTGAAAACATTTGTCTCCGCGAGGGCTCGGATGGCACGAAGGTGGGGGGGGGGAGGTGCGCCGACAATGGAGCGGTTTTATTTAGTTTGCTGTAGGGAAGGGGGGGTGGAGAGAGAACACACACGCGAAAGCCCCGCCCCCTTCCTGTGTGCTAGAAATGGAAAAGTTGAGTTGGTTTTGATGTCGGCTGGAATCTCTGCAGGCGAAGATGGGCACGGGCCACAGAGAGAGAGAGAGACACACCGCGAACCGAGGACCAGCTCCAGAGTCGAGGTCGGCTCAGGATACTTCAAGTCAGCAATAATCAATAACAACTTCACTTCACTTGAACCGTGACAAACCGACAAACATGAATATAACATTGGATAATATTACAACACGGTGGCTGTAAATGTCACGGTTTGGGCTTGTGAATGAACTGTCAAATTCATCACCAATATTTTACTCTTACTCGTGTCATTGTGCAACATGTTCTCACCCTAATTCATTCATTGTCTGACTCTTACTCGTGCTGCAACAGTTCCCGCTCACCCTTTCATGTCATTTTTGACTCTTACTCGTGCTGTAACTTGTTCTCTCACCCTTTCATTCATTTTTTGACTCTTACTCGTGCTGCAACATGTTCCTCACCTTTCATTCATTTTTGACATCTTTACTCGCTGGCTGCAACATGTTTCCTCCCACCTTTCAATTCATTTTTTGACTCTTACTCGTGCTGCAGCATGTTCCCATCACCTTTCATTTCATTTTTGACTCTTACTCGTGCTGCAACACATGTTCCCTCACCCTTTCATTCATTTTTGACTGCTTACTCGTGCTGCAACATGTTCCCTCACCTTTCATTCATTGTTGACTCTTTCTGTGCTGCACATGTTCCCTCACCCTTTTCAATTCCATTTTTTGAACTCTTATTCGTGCTGTAACTTGTTCCCTCACCCTTTCATTCATTGCTTATCTGCTCAATTTCCCCACCTTTATTCATTGACTCTATCGTGCTGCAACATGTTCGCTCACCCTTTCTATTCATTGTTGACTCTTACTCGATGCTGCAACAATGTTCCCCACCTTTCATTCATTTGTTACGGCGTAACTTCCCTCCTATCATTGACTTATGTGCTGCAACATGTTTCCCTCACCCTTTCATTCAATTTTGACTCTTACTCGTGCTGCCTACATTGTTCCCTCACACGCTTTCATTCATTTTTGACTCTTACTCGTGCTGCAACATGTTCCCTCACCCTTTCATTCATTTTTGACTCTTACTCGTGCTGCAACATGTTCCCTCACCCTTTCATTCATTTTTGACTTTGAAGCTAGCTTTTGTTTATTTTCCAATGGTAATTCCCTCTGCTGCCAGTAGATGATGCGCTAACACGAACCGTGACATTCATGCTGAATATGTCCAGCACCTCAGCTTTGGAATCCTTTACCTAATGACAGATTCTTTTTTTCAAAATGAGTCAATAGATTTATTTCAAGCACTCTGTATTCTTATGTAAGCTAAATTATCTTGAAACCGATAACGATATAATGTCAATCCAACAAAATGTGTTAAAACATCTTTATTAGCTGAGGTTTAATTATATTTTCAGTTTTTATTTTTGATCATTTTCCCTATAAATAATCGACTCAATGTTCAACTTTGGCTTATCTTCAAAACTACTTTCATGATAATATCTTAGATACGTTGTCCAGCTCTACATGTCAAACCTGTCGAAAATGTCCCATAATCAATAAATAACTCCTCCCATTCTGATTCCAGTCATTCTAGTATTTAGTATAAGTTTATAGTTTATTTTTTATCTTATTTAGTTATGATCTTTTGTTGCCATCTTATCAAAGAAGGTTTGTAGTTTGATTTAACGCAGGCTTTGTCACGTTCTGCAGTGTACAGTCTGAAGGGGGCGTGGTCTGGTGAAGGGGCGGAGTCAGCTAGCGCCATCGTGTCAGTCAGCACAACAGCTGAGCCCGCCCACGCGTGGACGAGCGTGGACAGAGCGTGTGAGGCTGTAGAAGGCGTTACCTTGTTGAGCCACTCGACCTTCTCCACGTCCGGAAAGTTCACCTGAAGCAGAAGAAACCAAGAGGGAAACATGAATGAAGACTGAGAGGGAAGTGAAGTTACCTGGGAAACGGGTTTGAACGTTCAGGGGCAGAAGGGGCTTTGTGGACCAAATAATGAACAACTGTATCTTAAAAAGGCACATGTTTCTTTGACCCTTTCTACGCCAACATGTGCAGCAAAGGGATTATTTTATTACATTTTAATTTATTTTAATTTATTTTAATTTATTTTAATTTATTTTAATTTATTTTAATTTATTTTATTTATTTTATTTATTTTATTTATTTTATTTATTTTATTTATTTTATCTGTTTTATTTATTTTATTTATTTTATTTATTTTATCTGTTTTAGTTTAGTTTATTTATGTTTATTTATTTATTTTAAATTATTATTATTCTTATTTTTTTTTTTCTTTCAGTTTGATCTATACTCTTTGTAGAAATGTTTAGTACTTATGAATATGTAAATTATGTTGCAATATTTCCCTCAGAACAAAACAAAACAAACTCGAAAGTAAAAAGACTTTATATCTGTTTATGTTCGTTTACAGATCATTAAGTGTTTGAGTTTGATTTCATAAAGTTTCATAAAGAGTTCATAAAGTTGGTCACAATAAATAATAATAATAATAATAATAATAATAATAATAATAATAATAATAATAATAATAATAATAATAAAATAATAATAATAATAAAATGTTAATAATAATAATAAAATAATAATAATAATTATACAATAAAATAATAATAATAATAAATCATGATCTTTCTTCTCACAATAATTGTCAAATTTGATCATTGTATTTTAGGACGATTTAAACTCGAGAGCAACAAATGAGTGCAAATGTACGTAAATATTGTAGTATGATTCTCTCCTTGGATGTAAATCCTAATCCTAATCCTAATCCTAATCCTAACTACTAAACAAGTAAAACCAGATACTCAAGTATTAATACTCACATAAACAGGACAAAATGTGACCTTTTCTGAACAGTTCCTGAACCATCTCGAGCTTTAGCAGAACCACATGGAAACATAAAGGAACTATTTTGTGTTGAAAACGACATTCTCATGTCTAAAACTACAGCTCTGGTGGTTTAGTTTAGTTTAGTTTAGTTTATTAGTTTAGTTTAGTTTATTAGTTTAGTTTAGTTTAGTTTAGTTTAGTTTATTAGTTTAGTTTAGTTTAGTTTAGTTTAGTTTATTAGTTTAGTTTAGTTTAGTTTAGTTTAGTTTAGTTTAGTTTAGTTTATTAGTTTAGTTTAGTTTAGTTTAGTTAACTTTTGTGTCACTGTTTGAAAGGTGCCCCGCCCACACAGGCTCATAAGACACAAAACAAACGAGCAGACTTCACAGTGCGGCATCCAGCAAATAATGACAAAACCAGGACCAGGACAGGACCAGTCCAAGTCTAGACCAGGACAAAACCAGGACCAGGACAGGACCAGACCAAGTCTACACCAGGACTACACCAGGACTACACCAGGACCAGGACAGGACCAGTCCAAGTCTAGACCAGGACAAAACCAAGACCAGAACAGGACCAGTCCAAGTCTACACCAGGACAAAACCAAGACCAGAACAGGACCAGTCCAAGTCTACACCAGGACAAAACAAGGACCAGAACAGGACCAGTCCAAGTCTAGACCAGGACAAAACCAGGACCAGAACAGGACCAGTCCAAGTCTAGACCCGGACAAAACCAGAACAGGACCAGTCCAAGTCTAGACCAGTATCAGAACAGGACCAGTCCAAGTCTAGACCAGGACAAAACCAGAACAGGATCAGTCCAAGTCTAGACCAGGACCAGAACAGGACCAGTCCAAGTCTAGACCCGGACAGAAGCAGGTTCAAACCAGGACAAGTGTTTAGATTATTGCAGTCTAAAAGATCAGGGCCTTGTTTGGCCTGAGCATCGATTGATCCGTTTACAGATGTTCTGTCGGGACCCCAGAGTTAGAACCATTACAGTTTGTTCATAACGCCTGTCGGGACCCCAGAGTTAGAACCATTACAGTTTGTTCATAACGCCTGTCGGGACCCCAGAGTTAGAACCAAACAGTTTGTTCATAAGCCGCCTTGTCGGGACCCCAGAGTTAGAACCATTACAGTTTGTTCATAACGCCTGTCGGGACCCCAGAGTTAGAACCATTACAGTTTGTTCATAACGCCTGTCGGGACCCCAGAGTTAGAACCATTACAGTTTGTTCATAACGCCTGTCGGGACCCCAGAGTTAGAACCATTACAGTTGTTCATAACGCCTGTCGGGACCCCAGAGTTTAGAACCATAACAGTTTGTTCATAACGCCTGTCGGGACCCCAGAGTTGAAACCATTACAGTTTGTTCATAACGCCTGTCGGGACCCCAGAGTTAGAACCATTACAGTTTGTGCATAACGCCTGTCGGGACCCAGAGTTAGAACCATTACAGTTTGTTCATAACGCCTGTCGGGACCCCAGAGTTAGAACCATTACAGTTTGTTCATAACGCCTGTCGGGACCCCAGAGTTAGAACCATTACAGTTTGTTCATAACGCCTGTCGGGACCCCAGAGTTAGAACCATTACAGTTTGTTCATAAGCCTGTCGGGACCCCAGAGTTAGAACCATTACAGTTTGTTCATAACGCCTGTCGGGACCCCAGAGTTAGAACCATTACAGTTTGTTCATAACGCCTGTCGGGACCCCAGAGTTAGAACCATTACAGTTTGTTCATAACGCCTGTCGGACCCAGAGTTAGAACCATTACAGTTTGTTCATAACGCCTGTCGGGACCCCAGAGTTAGAACCATTACAGTTTGTTCATAACGCCTGTCGGGACCCCAGAGTTAGAACCATTACAGTTTGTTCATAACGCCTGTCGGGACCCCAGAGTTAGAACCATTACAGTTTGTTCATAACGCCTGTCGGGACCCCAGAGTTAGAACCATTACAGTTTGTTCATAACGAGACTTACGGTGTTCTGGCAAAACGAACATGCCTGAACTAGACCCGAGTTTGATCCGTGAAGCAACTATAAAAAAACGATGTAATTACTAAACTAAGACGTGAGATAACAGTCTGCTTTTGAAAGAGGCGTGGGCGGGACCTCGAGCTGCAAGATTAACCGCAATCGAAATCGCAATCTGAGTGGACCAAATGAGCAACTCGCACGCTTTTAAAGACAACATTTCCCCCACAAGCGGCGAAAAATCCAGCGTAATTCCGCACAAAAACGGGTAATTACGCTTTTGTTTCCGCCTTTTTGCCAGTTTGGGTTCATGCGTTGAAGCCCTGAGTCTTTGAGGTCATGTGACTGCAGTTTGAGTTTGGGTTCATGCGTTGAAGCCCTGAGTCTTTGAGGTCATGTGACTGCAGTTTGAGTTTGGGTTCATGCGTTGAAGCCCTGAGTCTTTGAGGTCATGTGACTGCAGTTTGAGTTTGGGTTCATGCGTTGAAGCCCTGAGTCTTTGAGGTCATGTGACTGCAGTTTGAGTTTGGGTTCATGCGTTGAAGCCCTGAGTCTTTGAGGTCATGTGACTGCAGTTTGAGTCAGAATCGCGGTCAGATCGCAGAGATACGGAAGCGTTTTGGATCGTCGCGGACCGTTTAACGCGGCAGGGCAGCGTTTGGTCGCCCGAGAACTTCTTTTTAGTCGTCTACAACGCTCATGAAACTTTTGACTTTTCTCCAGTAATTCAAGTTTTCTGAAGCACATTACAATACAATCGTGCAGAAGCACAAAGCCTGGATCTTGTACTTTTCATTGGTCAAAACTGGTGAAGGTCCAAACTTCACCAAAGAGCCAAAGAGCGCCAAAGAAATGTGGTCAAAGCAGTGAAAATGTCTTGTTTTTGAGCCGCACGACCTTCATTTAGTCTGAGAATCTCCAAAAGGACACGATGAAATGCTTCGTTTGGAAACTTCTGACACTTTTCACAGTTTGGGCCCGCCTCTCCAGGAAGTACGAGGGTCCAGGTATTTGGGGGCTTGTGATGGCCACAAACAGAGAAATGTGACACGATGTTATAACCGGGTCATTATTGGGCCCGTTTTTAATGAGCGGCTGTGACCGGGACTGAACCGGTTTGTGTCTGCAAAACATGGCAACTTTGGGCCTTAAGAGGGAGCATAGGCTTCTGCTTGGTTCTGTGCTTTTTATTCCTAGTTTAGGCTTGGTTTTAGACGGTGTTCAGACCTGGTTTTAGACCGGGTTCAGGCCTGGTTTTAGTCCTGGTTTAGTTCTGGTTTAGTCCTGGTTTAGGCCTTGTTTTAGTCCTGGTTTAGTCCTGGTTTAGTCCTGGTTCCGTTTTTGTTTAGTCCTGGTTTTAGTCCTGGTTTAGTCTTGTTGTAGTCCTCATTCAGACCTGGTTTTAGTCCTGGTTTAGACCTGGTTTTAGTCCTGGTTCAGACCTGGTTTTAGACCGGGTTCAGACCTGGTTTTAGTCCTGGTTTAGTTCTGGTTTAGTCCTGGTTTAGGCCTTGTTTTAGTCCTGGTTTAGTCCTGGTTTAGTCCTGGTTCCGTTTTTGTTTAGTCCTGGTTTTAGTCCTGGTTTAGTCTTGTTGTAGTCCTCATTCAGACCTGGTTTAAGTCCTGGTTTAGACCTGGTTTTAGTCCTGGTTCAGACCTGGTTTGGTTCTGGTTAAGGCCAAGTTTGGTTCTGGTTAAGTCCAAGTTTAGTCCTGGTTCAGACCTGGTTTTAGTCCTGACTCTGTAAATAAATGTGATCTGAGGCGGGGGTCCCTGCACTGTGAGGTGGGGATCCCTACACTTTGAGGCGGGGGGTCCCTGCACTTTGAGGCGGGGTCCCTGCACTTTGAGGCGGGGGTCCCTACACTTTTGATGAGGGGTCCCTACACTGTGATGAGGGGGTCCCTACACTCTGAGGCGGGGGTCCCTACACTCTGAGGCGGGGGTCCCTGCACTTTGAGGCGGGGGTCCCTACACTCTGAGGCGGGAGGCCCTACACTCTGAGGCTGTGGGGGTCCCTACACTCTGAGGCGGGGGTCCCTACACTGTGAAGAGGGGGTCCCTACACTCTGAGGCGGTGCTCCCTGCACTGTGATGAGGTGGTCCCTGCACTCTGGGGCGGGGGTCCCGGCTCTTACCCAGGCCGGCAGCTCTCTCTTCAGTCGGGTCACTCTGGTGGTCGTGAGGTCGTCCTCGTCGTCCCGCAGCTGTATGGCGGAGCGGAGCCGCGCCTCCTTCGCTTCCCGGGCGTGTTTCCAGCCCGTGTACACCATCATGCCGCACACCAGCAGACTCGTGCTCACCCGGTAATACCCGGCCAGGTACACGGGCAGCAGGGCCCCCAGGCACTTCCCGAACGTCCACAGCACCGCCACAGCACTTATGCCCTTCGCCTTCGGAGACTCCGCGACGCTCAGCGCGTTCTTCTCCGCCTCGGCCGCGCTCGGACACGGCTCCCGGACACTTTCGCCGCCCCCCTGCTCCGGTTTGTCCGCCTTCTCCATGTTTTAACGCGACTTCAACGGCTTCAACTTTCGCTTGAAGTTCAGATTTGAGCGCTCGTTGTCATGCCCACGCGGCGCCAAAGCGACGTGCCGGAGTGCGCGGACGCGACGCTACGCGAAAGTCATCGCTGTTCGCGCACAAAACGGTAAAACGCGGGTCGTTCGGCGGTGGTGGGCGATGATGGTGCTGCTGCTGCTGAGTTGGAGAGGAAGAAGGCACCAGCAGCTGTGCCCTCGAGCCAGTCCCGTTATGTGCACAAAAACACGCCCCCTGGAACCAAATATGCAGCTCACACCGGCCCCTTTAATAACGTGCTCGGCTTTAAAGGTGACATCGGGGGCTTTTTTTTAAGGCACATAATTTTGGACGACGACATAAGCAGATCATCAGTTTACATTTTGCTCATTGTGAACCGTGATGTTGATCTCAAACGGCGGAGTAACGGACACGGTTCGTTGACTTCCTGTAGAAAACTGCAGAAGTGAGAAGCCCCGCCTCTCCACACTGGCACGCATAGCAACCGACTGACATTTGCGCTTTTATTCTGGAGAAATGTGATGTTTTAGAACCCGAAACGCATCGCTCAGCCGTGTCTTCTTTAATCACAGAATCACAACTAACATTTGGGGGCGGGGATAGGGGGTAGGTGAAAACAGGAATTTCAAGATCGTTGTTAGTTGCAGGACAATGAAGGATCACTCAAACGTGCACGAGTCAATCGAGACGCAACTTTGAAGTAAATTAACGGGGAGGAAACGCCGCTGTAACGAGGTCAAACGCTCGTTCAAAGCCGCCGTTTATGCGCTTTCCTGCGGTCGCGCTGGAGCTGTGACGATGCAGAACGCCGACTTGTCTAAGCGCATGGTTTTTCTTGCCACGCGGATACGGCCGCGCTGCAGACTAAATACACGTTTACACAGCGTTACTCCACCCAAGACACCAAAAGCTCTGAGCAAACAACCGCACTGTCAATTGCGGAGCGTGCGGCCGCGCCCGAGACGAGGATTACAGCCGGATCCATCTCCGCGCGAGGACTTAGAGCTTCAACTTCGAAGCAGAACAACGAGGAGTAAAAAGAATATGTAACGTTGTCATAAGTCTGCACCTTTTTGACGACATCTAAATTGATTTTTGAGGACTGAACCCAACACTAAACCTAGACCAGACCAGGACTAAACAAGGACGAGATCAGGCCCAGACCAAGTCCACATCAGGACTAAAACGGGCTCAATTTAAGATCAAATAACAACCAAAGTTGTTCTTCGATTAAATCCTGTATAAGTCCTGAAACTGAGGCGCGAGTGCACGCACACGACCTGCTCCTCCCTCCCCCCCTAGCCCCGCCCACTTCTCCACACTGAAATTGAGATTTATTTCGAAAAATTAAAGACTCCGATTTAACGCACGTGGAGTTAGTAAATGTCACTTTTCGAAAATAAAAGCCGCTTTCTTTCTTCGGGTGAAACGCCAGAATCAGGATCGGTTCAGTCCACGTTTCTTTTTCGTAATCCGTTTTCAGATCAATACGTTTGTTTACGGCGCACGAAATGTAAAAAGGGCTCCCAAAGTTCCGTAGAAGAATTACATTTGTCACGGTTGAAAGATATATTCGATTTAAACGTTCAGAACCAGTAAAAACGTGTTCAAATCAAACATCTTACACAGTGTTTCTTTCAATCTACAGTCAAAACTACTGCCCACCATCATTTGGGCCAGTTCAGCAGGTCTGAAGGGCCAACAAAAACAGGCCTGAGGGCCGCGTTTGGGCCATAGCTTGGACTTGGATGCTCTTCAAACAGAAACGAAGCGATACAAACATCGGGTTCATCAGACGATCACGTTTCCTCTCCTGGCGAAAGCTGAAAAACCGTTTCTGCATTTGCTTCATGTCGTGACCATGTTCTTAACTCTCCTCCCCCTTCCCGGATTGTAATCAACAAAAGACGCAAGACAGATTTGAGATAGTCATTTTTATTTGGGACGGAACGTACCGACAGTTGAACAGTTGAAGACAAAACACAGTCGGCCACAAACGGCGTCGGTCTTTGTGCGTCAGCTCGTGGTCCCCGTGCCAACGACGGCGTCCGCGGCAGGGAAACGTTTTGCCACTTCAAAAACGTCATCAACCGGACAGGCCAAAAACACTCTCCTGCTGCCCTCTACTGGCCGAACATGACAAGTAGCTTTCCAGAATCTACACATTAGTAATTTTTTTTTTTTTACTCCCCAAAAATAACTTGGGACTCATTTTGTGAAACTATTCGACACGTAAACATTATTTAGACCAAAGAAACTAGTAATGCAACGTTCTAAACATCTAAAGGAAGATTAAAGGGGCTGGACAAGCTTTTACTGGATCAATATAACGAATAAAAACTAAAAATAAACCATAAGAGGTTTATTTATTGCTTTTTAACAACAACAACGTCAATTTGCTTCTTCTGTAAATATGGTGGAATTGTCCGTGCGCTTTGGGTCAAACACGGTCAAATCAAGATTTGAGAGCTTTTGTCGCCCCCTTTAGGCGACTCATGGGTGCTACAGACGATCTTTGGTCAACGACGGCCAAAACTGGAATAGTCGACGATCGTTTAGAAGTCAATTCGTCGTGATGCGCCCGTCGCCTCAGTGTGGCAGAGTGGTTATCCTCATGCTCTGGCTGGCGATGGGGTAGGACACCATGGGCGTGGTGGCGTGGCTCATGGTGATCACGGGAAGCGCCTGGGTCATGGACACCGCGACCGGCGCGATGGACACGGCCACCGGCGCCATGGACACGGGCGGAGCCATGCCCTGCGCGATGGTCTGAGCCAGCGCCGCCGACATGGGCGTGATCTCCGGGTTCATGTGGGGCGGCGGCGCGGAGGGCGGGGCCGCGTTGGTGGGCTGGGCCGTGGGGGCGCCCGTCGACGCCACCAGGTCCTGTTGCGTGACGACGCGCGGCTGGAGCCCGGCGCTGCTCAGGGTGGTGTGCGTCTGGGCGATGCTGTGGTTGTAGGAGCTGACGGCGCCGACGGGGGGCAGGTTCTGCTCCGACGCCGCGGCGGTGGACGACAGCGTCATGACTTTAGCCTGGCTGCGGAACTGGGCGTTCTGATCCAGGAGGACTTCGTTTGTGGCGATGAGGTTTGAGACCTGAGGAAACGACAGGGTGTTTGAAGAGGATTATTACTGGTCCATTTGAGCTTTACTTTGTCGTTATTGGCCTTGAAACGGGCTCATGTTCCTTGCGCCCCCTACAGGTTGGACGACTAATTGAACTAAAACGCAGTTAAGATAAATCTATTTTTGAATTTTGCTTTTAAAAAAAAAACCATATACAGATTTTATCACAGAATAGCACATATTTTAAGTTTATAACTTCTTGTTTGTAATTGATGACATCACAGTAGGAAATTACCCAGCAGCCACTGGGCCAAAACTCATCTAATGTTACAATTTATTTTATTTGAGAAATAAAAATATGTGAGAGCGACTTTATTTAGTTGAATTCATGTTTAGAGAGTCCAAAAAGTTGTTGCTTTTGTGTAAGTTCTGCATAAACTGACTGAATGAGGGTCCCTGGTGTGATGTCACTTCCTGTCCCTGGTGTGATGTCACTTCCTGTCATTTTCTACAGATCGTTTTCTCCACAAATACCTGCTCGATCGGTGTGAAACTATCATTTATATTTACGACAGGTTTAAACACACCAAATAAAGACTTACTAAACAAGCGAAATAAATAAACTTGCAAAAGAAAAAAACTTATCCAAAAGAAAAATGAATTTGAACTTAAAGAATATTTTTTCTGCTGTGGAGATTTTACTTTATTTTTTTATTTTATTAAATACTTTTTGTAATCTTAGAGCCATTTACAAGAGCTCAACGTTTGTCATAATCTGTAACTTTTCAACCTTTAAGAAACTGTCGCTGTTCAATATATTTTATCTCTCACTATTTTACTGGATTACTTGTTTTTCTACTTTGTATTTTAAAAGGTCCAGTGCTCTAGAGTATTCAGGCAGATGTACACAGTATATTGTATAACTTGTACAATTTATAACTCTAAGCATGACATTCTGTAGATATTCCTTTTCTCGTGGAACATCCATTCAATTACACATGTTTACATTTCTCAAAGGCATATTTACAGTGAGCAGGCTCGCCTCTCCGTAGGTCTGACCTGTAACTCGCCCTGGTGTTACAAAGTGCACCATAAATAACACTCTCTGGTTAGTCACCTGTTTCTTGAGCTCCTCCACCCTCTTCCTCAGCAGAGCGTTCTCCTCCTCCAGAAACCTGTACTCGAGCGGGCGCGGCTGCAGCGCCGCCTGCACGCCGAGGTCGTAGTGCGCGCCGCCGCTGCCGTCGCTCAGCCTCAGCCCGTCCAGCCGCCTCCTCTTTATCTGCAGCGTGGCGTGGTCCATCGACGCCTCCAGCGGCCCGGCGTCGAACAGGCCGCTCTCCAGTATGGGGTCGTACACGGAGGTCCTGTCGTATCGCCGTTGCCCCGACGACCCCAGCGACATACAGCCGCTCATGCCTCCCCCGCTGACGCCGACGCCCGAAATGCCCGGGTCCCTGCACCCGCCCATACTCGCGCACCCCATCCCCATTATGTTATTGGCACTTCCTCCGACCAACCCCTGCATCCCTCCGTACGTCCCGCCCCCGACGACGCCCATCCCGCCCACGCCGTTCACCATCATGCCGGCGGCGGACCCGATCGCGCCCCCGACTCTGCTCGCGTCGTATTCAAAGTCCTTCTTGACGTGGCGGAACTTGCACTTGTTGCCCCGTTGGCACTCCCCCTTCAGGAAGTCTCGGCAGATCGGGACTTCGGCGCGGCTGTGGGGGAGGTCCATGGGCGACAAACCGAGCCGCGCCGCCACCTTGCCCCTCAGCCGCGGCGGCAGTTCCCCCGTCTTCTTGTAGTAATCCTCGTCGTCTTTCGAGCCGTGGACGAAGCGGCAGTTGGCGCGCAGGCATTCTTTGTTCTGATTGTCGTGGCAGAAGATGAACTCGTTTTTCTGCACGCCCAGATCGGGGACGTTGTTGATCTCGGGGTGCCTGAACCGACAGCGCTTGCCCCGCTTGCACACGTTCCTCACAAAGTCCCTGCAGACGCCGTCCAGGCCCTGCCCGGTGCCTTGGCCGCGGCCCTCGCCGTTGCTGCACGCCGTTGCCGCTGCAGCCGTTCCCGTTGCCCAGCGCCCCAGTACCCCCCATCCCCCCGGAGGCTGCTGCGCCCGCTCCGGACCCCCCTGCCCCGGACACAGAACCCCCCTCGTCGCCCAGAGTCGCCCCGCTTCCGCCGCTGCTGCTGCCGCCGCCTGACAGGTACGAGCCGTCCCGGTCAGGCATAGCGCGCCGACCAGAACCGGGGAGAATCCGCCCTCATTGGGAGGCGTGGGCGGCACCTACAGGAAATACATGGTATACAAAGAGATGAAGGTCATAAAAAGTATTGCAGTAGCACGTCGAGAAAGCAAAGTGAACAACATACTCCGGGATACTTTGCCCCACTGCAGTCAAGAAATACTGTTAAAAAAATACTTTCAATCTTTGAAGTATGACAGCGCTGGGGAGAGTACTTGAAATCAATTTGACTAAAGTAGAAGTACAAAGTTGTGGCGCGATAAACTCAAGCATGAGGAAAAAGTGTATTGACAAACCACTACTCATGTAAGCAGAACTGTCAGGAAGTAAAACTGGAGTTATTATTGATGATCAAATGATCTGTATCGTATCTGAAGGAGCAAAAACACAAATCTTCAGATCATTTAACATTGTCACAATAATATTAAATGATTCTCCTTGTAAGTAAATCTACTTAAAGATTAAGATTCAACCAAATCTTTTACTTTCAAACAAAACATTAGCCAAGTACGAGTAAAAAAAAAAATTGTATCTGGAGACTACTCAAAGAAGTCCTTTTATTATTATTGTCCTTTATATGATTTTTATTATTATTTATTTTATTATCAACATTTTGTATTATTATTGTCCTTTATTATTATTATTATTATTACTATTGTTCATTATTATTATTATTATTGTGCATTATTATTATCCTTTTTATTATTTTTGTCCTTTATTATTGTCCTTTTTGTTTTTATTATTATTGCATTATTGTCATATGATTTTTTAAATTATTTTATTATGATCCTTTTTTATTATTATTGTCCATTATTATCATTATCTTTTTTTAAAAATTATTATTATCATCCTATTTGATTTTTTTATTATTTTATTAGTTCTTTAACCTTAATGTTACCCCTCGAGGCAACTACTGTTGTGATTTTGGATTGAAATGGATTATTATTATTACCCTTTATTATTATTACCCTTTGTTATTATCATTATCCTTTTTTTTTTTTTATTATTATTATTATTATTATTATTATTATTATCATCATCCTATTTGATTGTTTTTTATTATTTTATTAGTTCTTTAACCTTTATGTGGCCCCAAAAGGCAACTACTGTTGTGATTTTGGGCGTTACAGAAGTAAATTGAATTGAAACGTATTATTATTATTATTACCCTTTATTATTATTACCCTTCGTTATTATCATTATCTTTTTTATTATTGTCCATTATTATATACATTTTTCCTCGTCCGGGTTGCTCGGTTCATCTGCTGATCTGAAGAAGCTGCTTGGATGAGTGGCATTAAATGTGATTTGTTTCTCTAAATGCAAAAGGTTAATACTTCAGACGTGAATCCAAACGTATGAAACAGTGAATGCGGCGTTTCTACCTGTTAGCTTTAGTGGCTAACTACAGCTAACACCGCGCAAACGGACTAATGTAAACAAAAGCACGTGATCCAAAGCCAGGTTTAAGTCGCACGAACACAAATGCGTGAACTATCTTATTAAACTGCACATTAAAACAAGAAACGCGCGATTATAACGTGGACAGACCCTTGTAGCGCCTGCGAAGCTCGTGGGACAGATTAGCACCTAGCTAGCAACCCGACGCCAAAGCTAATGCTAAATGCTCATGTTACTCACCGAGTTCAGTCAGCGGGATAAAACAGCACAGTTTGAGGGGGGAAATCACTAAATGTCCTCAACACGACCCCGTACAAATGACACAGTTGAAAGCACAAAAGTACACACTATTAGAGGTTTGTTTCAAGGCCCGGGAGCTGTTTGTTGTCATCACGTTTTCCTTTGTCCGGCCGGAAGATGCTCCCGCGTCACACTGCCATCTAGCGGTGAAACATACAGTGTGGAAAAAGTGAAAACAACATTCGCAGATATTTTTCTTTTGTTTTTCAATTCAATCCAATGTATTTTTGTAACGCCCCAAATCACAACAGCAGTTGCCTCGAGGGGCGACAGTGGAAAAATCAGAATAAAGAGCCTGGCCTGAGCTCTTGGTCAGATAAAACTCCAAGGTTTCTTCCAGTGGAGCTGGAGGCCACACTGACGTTGTCCAGTGGGACTATCTGCTCAGATAAAGCGTCTCGTAGATGTTTAGGGTCTAGTACGATGACCTGGGTATTTTCAGGGTTCAGAAGCAGATAATTAAGTGTCATCCAGGTTTTTATATCCTTCACACAAGCACCAAGTCTGTCTGCTTGATCGGTCTGATCAGGTTTCATTGATAAATACAGCTGTGTGTCATCTGCATAGCAGTGGAAGTGAATGCTATGCTTTCTGATCATGTGACCTAACGGCAGCATATAAAGAGTAAACAGAATTGGTCCAAGTACTGAACCCTGTGGCACGCCATAGGTTACTTTAGAACAGGGGGGAGGAGCTCTGGTTTACACTAACAAACTGGTACCTATACGATAGGTAGGATTTTAAACCAGCTGAGGGCGGGGCCTCTGACACCTACATCAGATTCTAACCTCTGCAGTAGAATGTTGTGGTCGATGGTGTCGAACGCTGCACTGAGGTCCAATAGAACCAGGATTGAGACCAGTCCATCGTCAGCAGCTAATAACAAATCATTTGTGACTTTAACTAGTGCAGTTTCAGTGTGTGGGGGGCTCTGGACCCTGACTGGAAAACTTCGAATAGGTTATTGTCCTTAGGTTATTTTAGAGACAAAGGGTGAATTTGAAATAGGTCTGTAGTTTATCAACTCGTCTGGATCAAGATTAGGCCTTTTCAGAAGCGGTTTAATGACTGCATGTTTGAAGGACTGTGGAACATAACCACTTTTTAGTGAAGTATTTATTATATTAAGAATAGAATCTATAATTAGGGGGAGAATGTCTTTGAGGAGTCTGCTTGGAATCGGGTCTAGAATACAAGATGACGTTTTAGAGGACATAATGGCTGAAGTTCTCTCTGCTTGATCAACAGCAGTGAACTTTTCTAGTGTCACTGATGGATTTCTATGGGACACTAGTTTTACAGCTTGGGCTTGTTCAGGGCGAATAGTGGGAGGAGTTTCATCTCATTTATCTCTGATTGTTTTTATTTTATTGTTAAAAAATAGAAGAAAATCTTCAGAGCTGAGAGTAGCTGGGAGTGACGGCTCTACTGCGCTGTGACAGTTTGTTAGCCTGGCTACAGCGCTGAAAAGAAATCTAGTGTTATTTTTGTTGACTTCTATTAAATTTGAATAGTCTCTGGTTTGGGCCTTACGCAGAGCTGCTTATAGGACAGTAGGCAGATTTTACATGTTTTTAGGGATTCCTCCGTGTGGGAGCGACGAAATGGTCTTTCTAATTTTCTAACTCTTTGTTTTTGTGAACGCAGTTCTTCATTGTACCATGGGGAGGCGTGTTTTGGCCTAATGACCTTCTGCTTTAGCGGAGCTGCAACATCAAGAGCGGACTTCAGAGAGTTCATGGTCAAGTCGACAAATTGATCACTTACACTGGGACTAAGGCTGTTCTCAGCAGGATCACATGACATGATCACATGACATGATCACATGACATGATCACATGACATGTCGCTGAATATTGGCTCTATTATTTCTTTGAACTTTGAGATAGATTTTTCCGATATTTCCTTTTCATTATGACTATTCTGTGGGGTTGGATAATCTTTAAGAACAAACTGAAAGGTAATTAGGAAATGATCTGACAGTAAAGGGTTTTGAGGGAAGACAATGAGGTCACTAATCTCTATTCCATATGTTAGATCAAGATCTAGAGTGTGAGTCGGTTTATTTACATTTTGAGCCAGACCAATGCTCTCTAACAGGGCGTTGAAAGAATTACTGAGAGAGTTACGTTCACGTTCACGTGGATGTTGAAGTCTCCAGCTATATATATATATAGTATATATATATATATATATATATATATATACTATTTATTAGTGTTTTTTTTCTTCATCTCTCCACTCTGAATTGATTTTTGAAGAGAACATGAACCGTTTGGTTTTTGGCCCACAAAAAACATAACGCTTTAGCACAGCTAAATCTGTAATGTCTAAAGAATAGTCTAAGATATATAAAAAGAATAAAGTCTAAAGAATGAAGTCTAAAGAATAAAGTCTAAAGAATAAAGTCTAAAGAATGAAGTCTAAAGAATAAAGTCTAAAGAATAAAGTCTAAAGAATGAAGTCTAAAGAATAAAGTCTAAGAATAAAGTCTAAAGAATAAAGTCTAAAGAATAAAGTCTAAAGAATGAAGTCTAAAGAATAAAGTCTAAAGAATAAAGTCTAAAGAATAAAGTCTAAAGAATAAAGTCTAAAGAATGGCGGTAATGTAACACTATGGGATACCAACCGCCATAAAACACCAAAGAAGATAAAGTGGCTAGATGTGATCACGTGTTGACTTTTTTTCCTTAAAAAACTGATTAAACTTGAAATTCCGACAAATAAGAGTCCCGTAAATAGACAAAGCGCCTGTTTGCAGGTGTTTGCGTGAATGTCCGCGGATGAAAATGGGCGTGCTTGTGCTTTGCTCTGCTCTTTCTGGCTTTTGCGTTTGCCTCTGGATACATCAGTGCCAAGAGAGAGACTACTACGATGTCCTGAACCTGAAGCCCACCGCCACACGGGGCCAGATAAAGAAGGCTTTCCGTCGTTTGGCGCTGAAGTTTCACCCCGGATAAGAACAAGAGCGCCGAGGCGGAGGCGCGCGCTTCAGGGAGATCGAAGAAGGTCTTAAGATTAGTCTGTGTATCAGGCTAAATATATCAGGCCAAATATGTCTAAATGTGCTTGTGGGCGATAGTGACAAAAAATCTCTGTTTTGTGCATCAGATAATTACTACTTTGCTGAGGGTCAAGGATCACCAAAAATATTAAAAATAACAGATTCAAATGGATCGCTTTTCTATCTATGTCATTTTCGATTGTTTTTGATAATAGATGATATACTTGATACTCTAATTTTCCTAATTGCTTAGGCAAATTTTGCTTAGGCTATATATTCGACTATATAATTATATGTTATTCATATATTTATATTATAATTATATATTTTTTCATTTGTATTGTTTTATTTTATCAGAAAAAGTTTGAGAAGTGGTGTATTCTGTCCGATGCAGTGAAGAAAAAGCGTTAAGTCAGACCAAACCGCCACGAGAGGCTTCATCAGAAGAAGGACCTAACCAGAGCGGCTGTCGTTGTCATTTTGAAGTTGATGTATTCGGACATAACAATGAAGTCTTCAAAAATACTCACATACCCGAAGGAGCGGTGCATGTCACGAACCGCAAATATTCGGACAAATATCGTTTGCCACTTTCAGACCCAGTGGGACGAGTGAGCGCTACAACACAGTGTTGCCAGTCAGCGTAACCACGGAGATTTAGTAATACCGCTGTCGTTGTCACGTTCATATGGTGCATGTTTTTCGTGTACGTTGTATATAGTACTAAGGATTACTGAAGTGAATTACTAAAGTAAGTTTTTGTCTCTCTGCCGCCCCCTGCAGCCTACAAAGTTCTGTCCAGCTGCGAGGAGAGGAATCTGTACGACCTCCTGGGACACAAGGCCTATGTGAACGGGGACGGTTTTTTCTACTCTAAGGGAGATTTTTCACGACATGGACAAAGATTTTCACGACATGGACAAAGATATTTTCACGACATGGACAAAGATTTTCGCGACATGGACAAAGATTTTCACGATATGATCAAAGATCTTCACAATATGATCAAAGATTTTCACAATATGATCAAAGATTTTTACGATATGGTCAAAGATTTTGACAATATGGTCAAAGATGTCAGGTGGACTTTTTCCTGACGACGATGTTTACGATCCTCCCACTTTCAACGGTCCCAAGTTTACTTCTGAAGAAGAGCCTTCCCCTTAAAGTGGCACTGTGTAATATTAAGGAGAGTCTTTCATATATATGCAAGTCCTTTAAATAAGTACATGTATTTTGGGTGAATTAAATACACTTTTTTGGCAGTATTTATTCAATACATAGATATATTCTGCGCATAAATGCATGTATACATTTTTTGTTCTGAAATAGAATAGTATTTTTTTGCCACTAGATGTCGCACTAAGCCTCATCAAGTTTGTGTCACTGCCTTGAAAAGGATGTTTTTTGTTTTTTTTATTGCTCAGTGTTTTATCCCTTTGTTAGGGACAGTATTTACTGTGCACGAGTAAATAAAGATCCACCTTTTGAGTAAGACAAACTCTGTTCAACTGTTTATTTCTTGGTAATCCTTTGCAGAAATGCCACAACGTGTTGTCCTGGGCTCCCTGTATGTTAATGAGGGATCCACCCATACCGCCTGTGGGCCTGTGAGCTTAGAGCTGTTGTAGTGGTAGAAAACAGTAGTTCCCCCGTCTTCTTGTAGTAATCCTCATCGTCTAGTATAGAAAAAAAGATGATTCCCGGAAAAAATTATCCCTGCACCGTCTTTCCCTTCACCTTGTTAGTTCCTAACTGTGGCCCTCTCCTCACACCTTATCACCTAGTAATAGCCCTCCCTCACCAGAATGATTCGAGCCCATTGAGACATATATTTCCCCTTCCTTCTCACCGTGGCCGCCTCTTCCCCCACATCCTGCCCGCTCCCCTCACCTGTGCCCTCTTCTCACCACACCTTTCTTGCACCCCTCGCCCTCACCTGTCCCTTCTCACACACCTGCCCCTCCCTTAAATCTGTCTGTGGCAGCTGTGTTCTGCTTACACCTGCCCCCTCTCCTCACCTAGTGGCCGCTCTCTTTCACACTCTGCGGCCCCTCCCTCTATCTGTGTTCTCTTTTTTTTTTGTGTGAGTAGTGTTGTTTCTTTGTTGTTTTTTGTAGTAGTTTCTAGTGGGTTAGTAGTTGTAGTCTAGTGTCGTAGTTATTGTAGTAGTAGTGTATGTCTCCTTTGCGGCCTCATCTGTGACAGTGAGTAGTAGTAGTAGTTAGTTAGTAGTAGTAGTAGTAGACAAGTAGTACGTCCAGTAGTAGTTGATTTGTTGTTGTTGGAATTAGTAGTTGTAGTAGTGGTTGTAGTGGTTGTTTTTTAGTAGTGGTTTAATAGTAGTATGTTGGTAGGCTAGTAGACATAGTAGTAGTAGTGCTGTTGTTTAGTGTTTGTAAGTAGTAGTAGTATTATGTAGTAGTTTATAGTAGTATGTTTGTTGTTTTTTGGCTGAGTAGTTTTGTAGTAGTGTTAGAGTAGTAGTTAGTAGTTGAATTGTTGTTGTTGAGTAGTCTGTAGTAGTTAGTGAGGTGAGTAGTTTAGGTAGTAGTAGTTAGTTGTTGTTGTTGTTGTGGCTAGTTGTAGGTTAGTAGTAAGTGTTGTAGTAGTTAGTAGTAGTAGTAGTAGTGGCAGTAGTAGTAGTAGTAGTAGTTGTTGTTGTTAGTAGTTGTTAGTAGTGTGTTGTAAGTAGTCTTTAGTAGTAAGTAGTTAGTAGTCAGTATGAAAGTAGTAGTAGTAGTAGTAGTACGCCGACTCGCACACCCAGTGCTTACACCACCTGGCTCGCGTACTTTAGTATCTTTAGTAGTTATGTGGTAGTACGTAGTTGTTGTTGTGTGGTTAGTAGTTGTAGTAGTGGTTGGTTAGTAGTAGTGGTAGTAGTAGTGGTAGTAGTAGTAGTTTGAGTAGTTTAGTAGTAGATTTATGTTATGTTAGTAGTGGTATTGTAAGTAGGTTTTAGTAGTATAGTAGTAGTTGTTGTCTTGTTGTTTTGTTGTTGTGTGTTGTTTTGTTGTAGATGGTTGTTAGTGGTAGTAGTATAGTTGTGGGAGTAGTAATGTTTGGTTGTTGTAGTGTAGTAGTGTGTAGTTAGTTTAGTAGTGGATAGTAGTAGTAGTGGTAGTAGTAGTAGTAGTTAGTAAATGTTGTTGTTGTTGTAGTAGTGGTTTGAAGTAGTGGTTGTTGTTGTTGTTATTGTTGTTATGTAGTAGTGGTAGTTGCGGAGTTTAGTAGTATTGTAGTATTTTATGGTAGTAGTAGTGGTAGTTTAGTTGTTGTTGTTGTTTGTTGTCGTAGTAGTATAGTTCTGTCATAGTAGTGTGGCCTGTTTTAGTAGGGGTTTTTTGTAGTTTTTTAGTTAGTAGTTAGAGGTTATTAGTAGCTGCGTTTGTGTGAGCCATTTAGTTTTTTGTGAGTAAAGTAGTAGTGTTAGTATTTAGTCTGTAGTAGTAGTAGCTAATCTATTAGTAGTAGTTAGTAGTAATAGTAGTAGTAGTAGTTGTTGTTGTTGTTGTAGTAGTAATAGTAGTAGTAGTTGTTGTTGTTATTGTTTGTGTAGATATGTTAGTAAGTGGTTTGTAGTAGTGGTTATTATTATGTGATTATATAGTAGTAGTAGTAGTGTTGTTGTGTTGTATATTGTTTATTTTTATGGAATTGTAGAAAGTTAGATTTTGTAGTAGTGGTCGTTGGTGTAGTAAGATTTTAGTTTTAGTTGTTGTTGTTGTCGTTTCAGTAATTAGTTGTCTAGTCGTGGCTCTAGTGAGTTCTGTTGAGTAATAGTATAGTAGTTTTTGCTTATTGTAGTTAGTAGTTGTAGTTTTGTTTGTGCGAGTATTTAGTATAGTTGAGTAGTGATTGATAGTAGTAGGTTGTTGTGTAGTAGTCTTATTTAGTTTAGTAGTAGTAGTAGTAGTTAGTAGTAGTAGTAATAGTAGTAGTTTGTTTGTTGTAGTAGTAGTAGTAGTAGTAGTAGTAGTAGTAGTAATAGTAGTAGTTGTTGTTTGTTGTTGTTATTGTTGTTGTAGTAGTAGTAGTAGTTGTAGTAGTGGTTTTGTGTAGTAGTTGGTTGTCGTACTTCTAGTTAGTAGTTTGTCATAGTAGTTGGTCCTATTGTAGTAGTAATCTGTGTTGTAGTAGTCATCCGTGTTATGGTAGTATGTCGTTGTCTGTAGTAGTGAGTAGTTGTTGTTGTAGTAATAGTAGTATTGTAGTAGTGGTGTTCGTTTGTTGTTGTTGTTTGTGTGTTGTTGTTATAAACTGTGTTGTGAAGTAGTAGTAGTAGTTGTTTAGTAGTGTGGGTTGTAAGTAGTGGTATTTGAGTAGTTGGTTTGTTAGTTAATAGTAGTAGTTGTTGTTTGTTTGTATCTGTCTTTAGTAGTAGGTTTATAGTAGAATTTATGTAGTAGTAGTTGTTGTTGTTGTTATTGTCTGTAGTTTAGTTAGTAGTTGTAGTTAGTGGTTTTTGTAGTCACGTAAGGTCATGTAGTAGTGGTTGTAGTAGTAGTTGTCTTAGGATTTCTCTACTGCTTGCGGTTAGACAGTAACTTAACCCCACGCTCCCAAAACACGTTGTCATCACTACTTCTGTACTTCTCAGTGTACTTTTGGTTTGTACTACAGCTCCCTACTGTGCGTCGGGAGTCCCCATTGTCCAGTATTTTGTCCTGTTCCGTTTTGTCCTCTTGTGGGCGTTTCCCTCCGAGTTTACCTGACTATACGCCTGGTCCCTCTTCGATTTCCTTCCTGCCACTTTCAGCGTTTATTCATCTCAAACGCTTCACTTACTCTCCCAGCAGCTCGGATGCCGTGGTGCGCTGCGGTCTTTCGGAGGAAATCCCTGTTTGCCGCTTCAGCTCAAACGTCAGACAAACAGGATTCGTTCGAAACTTGTTGTTTACCAACAAGAGCTGAGACAACACTTTTAACAAATTTGAGGGCGAAAAAAGACTTTTGCTATCACACACCATCACACTAATGATGGTAAACAGCCGACTTTCCTTAATATGCCTTTTTTAATCGTACTGCTTCTCTGGAGTCATGTGAGCTGTTTTGATATGATTATATAACTCACTGACAGAGTAAAGGGTTTTTAGGGTGTTATCCTTGCTCTCCATCTTCTCATTCTTTATTTTATTTAGTCACTTGTCTAAAAAATTTGGTAAAATGTTTGATTTTTTTTTAAGAGAAGGAATTGGAAGCATTTTGATCCCTTTTGTTTGGACTTGAGTCAGTTGGTTTCTGTAAACTCGTTTGACGCTTGTGAATTCCGTTTTATTGCAATCCTCCAGTGCTTATTTATGACCTTTTGCCTGTAAAATGAATTGATTGTGTCGAAGAAGTGTGTTTTTGTTGGACTTGAGACTGGACCCAGATATCAATAGGTACGTAATTGATCTTGGTACTTGATCGGTTTATCTTGTGGCTTTGGATCTTGGACTTGTTTTAAGGTCTAGGGTGGACTCATTGCGAAGGTTTGATCTTTGGACGTTTCGAGCACTATTTGACCAAATTTGCCAAAAAATTCATGAGAATCAAATAAAACGATTTCAAATAGCCGCCGTTTGCGGGTCTTCTTGTATAACACATGAAAGTAGAAAAATTGCTGATTTTCCATTCTTGTTGTAATTTATGTTTTGATATAAAAAAAAAAACTGAAAAAAACTATTAAATAAACAGAGCAATTTTGTAGAGATGTATTCTGTCCAATGCAGTTGACAGAAAGTTTGTAAAGAGCGCTCACATCTATTATTTCGGTGAGGACTAAAACAGTCATGCTTCACAAGAGGCTTTAGCAACACAGAAGACACTCGAGTTCAGGACCCCAGAGCGCTGTGCATCTTCATCTCAAAGCCACAAACCACTCTATTGAAGACAGTGAGGTGGAGATTCTGAGCAGGAGAAAAGATGGTTTGGAGGAGGAGTTAAGGAGGGAATCTTTGTTAAAAAAGAGAATCCTTCATTAAATCGTAATGGAGGTTTAAGATTCAACCTTCCAGTTGTTTATAATGGTCTGCTGAAACCATGGAGACGCCCTGGGCATTCTGATGCTAAACAGGCACTCAGTGAGGAGGGAGCCAAAGTCAGTGTACAATAGGATGTAGATGGCCCATCTCAGGGCTGTTAGTATACAAAGAGAGTAGTTTCAAGAGAAACCAATAACCCTTTATCAGGAGGTCCCGCCCTGTGGGCAGGGCTTACACAGAGTGGGTTAAAAACGTCCAGTGACTACAACTGAATCTTTTTCTACAACATTAAAAAGCCTTCGTTAACACAATGACAACATGAAGAACACATTAACACTTGTCACTGAAATACACCATCATTTCTACTAAAACGTTTCTCTTTTCAGGAAGAAGTGAAGGAGGGGTCAGTTCTCAGTGTCCAGGCTGACGGTATCAAAGTGACCGAGGTGGTGAAGGAGGGGGACAACCTCACCTTCATCATCATATCACAGAAGGTACGTTTGTAAGAGGGATTTTGAGGACCCTGAGAATGAAGCTAAAGATGATTTTCTTATTCATTTTGGGGCCCCCTAGTGTCTTGTGGGGCCCTGTGCATGTGCCTGGGTTTTAATTACATTGATCAAAGTACAAAGACTGATCTTGTAATCTTTTGAATATGTTTGGATATTTTGAAGGACCGATAGCTTTTTTACCTTTGATTTTCCTGAAAGAACATGATAAATCCCAAAACCCCTTTTTTAATAATAACAATATAATTAAAAACGGAAAATGCAAATCTGACCTTTGTGTGCGCGGCGGGACGAAGCCTTATGCGTAAACAAGGGTCAAAGTTCAGCTGACCTTTGCGGTGGCGGGACGAAGCCTTCTGCATAAACAAGGGTCAAGTGTTCGGCTGACCTTTGTGCGTGCGGTGGTACGAAGCCTTCTGCGTAAACAAGGGTCAAACGTTCGGCTGACCTTTGTGCGCGCGGCGGTGGCGGGACGAACCCTTCTGACGGACGTTTGTCTTCAGCTCTCGGGGACCGGCGAGTATCACGTGGCGCGGAACTACGATGACTTCGACTGGCTCCAGCAGCATCTGTTCTCTCAGGAGGACGTGCCGGGGATTCTGGGAGTCATAGTGAGTAGAACCGACAACCCGGAGTGTGCCGAAACTATGTATCGGAAAAATCATCGATATCGCAATATTGGTTATATCGACCTACAAACTACACCTTTGTAAAAGTACTTGATTAGGCAAAAAATGTCCTTTATATAAATGTAATTATGTGCCAGTGCAGTAAGTACATATTGCTTGACATGCAGTTTAAAGCGCCCCCTACAGGTCAGACGACTCATTGAACTAAAATACAGTTAAGATAAATATATTTTTAATTAAGCTAAAAATTATAAAAATGTCATTACAGAATAGCAAATTTTTTAGGTTTATAATTACACTTCCTGTTTGTAATTGATGACATCACAGTAGGAAATTACCCAGCAACCACTGGGCCAAAACTCATCTCATGTCACCATTATTTTTATTTGACAAATACAAATATATGTGAGCGACTTTATTTTGTTGAATTCATGTTTAGAGCGTCAAAAAAGTTGTTTCGTTGTGTAAATTCTGCATTAACTTTGACTGGAATGAGTGTCCCTGGTGTGATGTCACTTCCTGTCCCTGGTGTGATGTCACTTCCTGTCATTTTCTACAGCTGTTTCTACATTTTCTCCACAAATACACACTCGATCGGTGTAAAACTCTCATTTATATGTACGACAGGTTTAAATACACCAAATAAAGTCAAAATTAGAACATCCTAAAAACCTGTCAGAGGCACTTTAATAATCTTACTTATTTAGCATTTATTTAGTAAAAATGTCTTAAAACAGATATTTTTTGGGGCTATTCTTATGAAATTTGCAGTGTATTGATCATTTTAAGTTTTCAGTCCAGATTAGCCTTGATTTAGTCCCAGTTTTGTCTTGTTTATGTTTTACACATTAAAACGTTTCAGTTTGAACCGTTAGCCCCGCCCACTCAGGCCTTTCCGATATCTCACAAAACGACAGAGAAACAACCCTGATAATGCAGCGTGTTCTCCTCATTTAGCTGCATTTATTTATTTATCTTGACTGGAATTTATTAAAATCACACAGTCCATTTAAAGCGTGAACAAAGGCTGTGGATTTTAAAATAACTGTCATTATTTTGTCAAAAAGTGTAGTCAAATATGGCAGTAATACTAATATCACAGTATTAACAGCTATATCGCATGCAGCTAACCTAAACTTTAAAATTCAAATTTAAATTAAATAATTCAAATTTAAATTTAAATTGAAAATAAATACAAATAAAATTGAAAATAAATACAAATTAATCTAAATAAAATTAAAAATAGAATTAAAAATCAAATAAAAAAATGTAATAAAAAAAAAATCAAAAATCAAATAAAATGGAATCAAATCGAATCTATATGAAAAACAACATAGACTTACCCAGTGGAAAATGTCGGATAAAATTTAAGTTTACAGTTCCAGTCTAGTGCAGTGGAACTGAAATAAAACTGAAATGAAGTTTTTCTACACGTGCAAAATAAACTGTAATAAAAAGAATGACAGTACAATGTAAATAATAATAATATATATTTGTCTTTCTCCAAGTTTCCTCCACTTCCAGCCAAAGCTCATGTGAACGCTTCTGCCAAAGTCGTGAAACAGCTCGGTAAGATCCTTTTGTCACTTTAAAAGAAGATCTTGTACTTTTGGGAGCACCATACTCTTGAGTGACATGTTACCATTACTTTAGTTCCTCTTTCCACTTTAAGTCGATCTGCGAGTGACAAAAGCAACGAAATGCACCGCTCCGACAGATATGAGTCGCGTCTTCTCATTTTTGTGTCTTTCCTTTGAAAATACCACAGTTTGTGCTTTTTTAAATGACATTAATATTCATCAAATATGTTCTTATGATAAAACATGGTAAAAACAACTACTTTGTCCGGAAATGCCCAGTTTATTCTTATCAAACGAGACAAGAAAAGCTCTTCATTTCCCGTCAAAAATAATATATAAAAGTGCAGTTCTCTTTTCTTTTCGTGACTTAATAAATACTTCAGTACCAGTGAAAAGTATCCGAAAGGAATGTTGCTCAATAAATATAAATCATGATTATTAATAAAAAAAATAAAATAAAAAAAATCTATGGTTTTGTATAATCATAATAGTAATCAGAATACTAATATTTATATATATACTCTTTGAAAAAAATATATACAATGTAAAAAAATATACATACAATTACAGTTTCCCTGAAAATATGTTTTATTTTTTTTTACTGTAAAAACAATTTTCTGTTTATTTTATTTCAACTAAACTTTTGTATTTATTAAGTAGAAATAAATAGAACAATACAAAGCGGCAGTCCGCCCATGACTCTGCACGTTTACTGGAGTAGTATTTGAAGTACCATTACTTTGCAGGGGTCCTGGCTCTGGGAGACTGGAAGCTTTACGGCGCTGCGCTGGAACGGTTCCTCCAGCAGGTGGCGTCTCACAGCGTCCTGAGCAAGAACAAGGCAGTGGAGGATTTCTTCACCAGTTCCGAGGCGAGCGCACGCTTCATTTGAGGCTTCGTTTGAGGCTTCGTTTGTCGTAAATATTCCCACTCCGTGGATTGTTCGGCCGGTCGATAATCGGGATTTTGCAGTAAAAGATCTGAATAAAAAAGAAGAATCGATTCAACTCATTCTCAAATAGAGCTTTTTATCTCTGTTTATGTCTAATTAACACATCTAAACACACACTTGATGAACGAATGAGGAAATGTCAAATAATCGGGAATAATTGTCAAATCTGAAATTGTAACTCTAAAACATTGTGACGTGCCTGTTCTCCTGCTGCTTCCCGTTCTCCTGCTGCTTCCTGTTCTCCTGCTGCTTCCCGTTCTGCCTTTTCTCTCGCTGCTGCTTCCCTTCTCTCCTGCTGCTTCCTTCTCCTGCTGCTTCCCTTCTCCTGCTGCTCCCGTTCTCCTGCTGCTTCCCGTTCTCCTGCGCTTCCCGTTCTCCTGCTGCTTCCCTTCTCCTGCTCTTCCCGTTCCTGCTGCTTCCCGTTCTCCTGCTGCTTCCCGCTTCTCCTGCTGCTTCCTTTCTCCTGCGTTTCCCGTTCTCCTGCTGCTCCTCTCCTGCTGCTTCCCGTTCTCCTGCTGCTTCCCGTCTCTCCTGCTGCTTCCCTTCTCCTGCCTTGCTTCCCGTTCTCCTGCTGCTTCCCGTTTCTCCTTGCTGCTCCTGTCTCTGCCTGCTTCTCCTGCTGCTTCCTGTTCTCCTGCTGCTTCCTTTTCTCCTGCTGCTTCCTGTTCTCCTGCTGCTTCCTGTTCTCCTGCTGCTTCTTGCTCTCCTGCTGCTTCCTGTTCTCCTGCTGCTTCCTGCTCCTGCTGCTTTCTTGTTCTCCTGCTGCTTCCTGTTTCTCCTGCTGCTTCTTGTTCTCCTGCTGCTCCCGTTCTCCCTGCTGCTTCTTGTTCTCCTGCTGCTCTTGGGTCTGATTGGCCCGTTCTCCTGCCACTCTTGGGTCTGATTGGTCCCGTTCTTCCTGCTGCTCTTGGGTTTGATTGGTCCCGTTCTCCTGCTGCTCTTGGTTCTGATTCGTCCCGTTCTCCTGCTGCTCTTGGTTCTGATTCGTCCCGTTCTCTGCTGCTTGCGCTTGGGTCTGATTCGTCCCGTTCTCCTGCTGCTCTTGGGTCTGATTGGTTCCCGTTCTCCTGCTGCTCTTGGGTCTGATTGGTCCCGTTCTCCTGCTGCTCTTGGGTCTGATTGCCCGTTCTCTGCTGCTCTTGGTCTGATTCGCCGTTCTCCTTGCTGCGTCTTGGGTCTGATTGGTCCCGTTCTCCTGCTGCTCTTGGGTCTGATTCGCCGTTCTTCCTGCTGCTCTTGGGTCTGATTGGTCCCGTTCTCCTGCTGCTCTTGGGTCAAACCAAAAACCCACACTTGACCACAGGAAGTTAAACATGTGAGAGACGGAACGAGCTCGCGTTTCCGTTTCCTCCTCTGTATTTTTGTGCTTTTGAAGAGGAGCGTTCTTGTGTTTCTGCTTATTTTACTCTGTGTATTTTAGGCTCCGGGCCGACAGAAGACCAAGAAGAACATCTTCAACCGTCTGAGTCAGGCCATGGAGGAGAAGAGGAAAGAGGGGCACAAAGTACACGCACACACATGATCCGAAATCACTGCTTCACCAAAAAACACATGTGGAGCTCTCTCTCTGAGCCTCAGGAAACACTCAGTTCCAAATTTCCCAGTATTAGTTATTGTTATCTGGACTTTTACACGGAACCCTGTACGCAACCATGAACAGGACCAGGTCTACATCAGGACTAAACCAGACTAGAACAGGACCAGGTCTACAATCAGGACTAAACCAGGACTAGAACAGGACCAGGTCTACATCAGGACTAAACCCATGAAACAGGACCAGGTCTACATCAGGACTAAACCAGGACTAGAACAGGACCAGGTCTCCATTCAGGACTAAACCATGAACAGGACCAGGTCTACATCAGGACTAAACCATGAACAGGACCAGGTCTACATCAGGACTAAACCATGAACAGGACCAGGTTCTACATCAAGACTAAACCAGGACAGAACAGGACCAGGTCTAAATCAGGACTAAACCAGGACTAGAACAGGACCAGGTCTAAATCAGGACTAAACCAGGACTAGACAGGACCAGGTCTACATCAAGGACTAAACCAGGACTAGAACAGGACCAGGTCTACATCAAGACTAAACCAGGACTAGAACAAGGACCAGGTCTGCATCAGGACTAAACCAGGACTAGAACAGGACCAGGTCTACATCAGGACTAAACCGACAGAACAGACCAGGTCTACATAGGACTAACCAGACCAGAACAGGACCAGGTCTACATCAGGACAACACCAGGACCAGAACAGGACCAGGGTCTACATCAGGACTAAACCAGGACCAGAACAGGACCAGGTCTACATCAAGAGCTAAACCAGGACTAGAACAGGACCAGGTCTACATCAGGACTAAACCATGAACAGGACCAGGTCTACATCAGGACTAACCATGAACAGGACCAGGTCTACATCAGGACTAAACCAGGACTAAACAGGACCAGTCTCCCATCGGTCTACATCAGGGCTACATTCAGAGTCTACATCAGGTCTACATCAGGTCTACATCAGGTCTACACCAGGTCTACATCAGGACTAGAACAGGACCAGGTCTACATCAGGTCTACATCAGGTCTACATCAGGACTAGAACAGGACCAGGACTACATCAGGTCTACATCAGGTCTACATCAGGACTACATCAGGTCTACATCAGGTCTACATCAGGTCTACATCAGGTCTACATCAGGACTACATCAGGTCTACATCAGGTCTACATCAGGACTACATCAGGACTACATCAGGTCTACATCAGGTCTAGATCAGGTCTAGATCAGGTCTACATCAGGTCTACATCAGGTCTACATCAGGTCTACATCAGGACTACATCAGGACTACATCAGGTCTACATCAGGTCTACATCTGGACGCACTTTTAGCTTCGTGTGATTGACATTTCAGGTTAAAACGACTCTTTCCCAGTGGAAGAAATCATCCTAAAGAACCAGACTGACTTTCACAAATAAACTCTGTTTGTCCTGATGTTTGAGGTGGTCTTATAGGTGGTCTTATTTCCAGGATGTGGAGGATTTCTTCCAAAACGAGCGCGACTTGAACCACTCTTTGACCAACTGCACGAAACTTGCAGCAGAGGTAAATCTTCTTGTATAATATATAATATACAAAGTGTTTATCCGACAGAAGAAAAACAGTTATAGTTTAATAGTTAAAAGTGCATGAAATAAGTTGTATTTATTAAGTTTTTTTATACTTTATTAAGAGTATATTTGATCTCTCTTTATCTTGTTTTTGTTTCGAACTTAAAATTAGACAAATAAATATGCATAATGAAAACGAGTTGAATTAGAATAATAATGCATTGTTTTCTTATCAACACATTTTATTTTACTTATGTGGGAGACTAATGCCACTTTAACAGACTTTTATCCATCTGTCATGTTTGTTGGTGATGTTCACTGTTAGCTCTAAATAAATGTCTGTTATTTATACGTTTTATTATGTATAGAAACGAAACAAAAAAGCCTGGACGCAGAGAGAGGAAGTAGAACAAAAGACACCTGCTGTTCTAAATAAAAGTCCCATTTGGTCCAAAGTCATGTTTCGATCGGGTAGTTTGTGTCATCCGTTTCTTTGCGATGACCTTTTTTCCTGCCGCGAAAAGTACGCTCCAAAAGTATCCATTTATCGTGCTCATGGCAGGAGTTTTGAGGCCGGAATTCAGAGTTCTAAATTTGCAAGGGAAGACAATGTCAAAAACAGTCAGTAGTGGAAAATCTTAACCCTTCACCCTTCACCATTCACACCAATGTTTAACTTTTATTTACATTTATTTATTTATATTTATTTTTATGTATTTATTTTGATTTATTTCATTGTATTATTATTATTATTATTATTATTATTATTATTATTATTATTATTATTATTATTATTATTATTATTATTATTATTATTATTATGTATTTTATTATTATTATTTGTTTTTTTAAATAATGTTATTATTCCCCCCCAATTTTTTTAAATTATTATTATTAATTCACTTTTTTCAACTTGTACTTAACACTGATATTTTAAAACACATTAACATTAAACATTTACTATAAAATGTACTTTCTCCTTTCTCGCAACAATCGTTTCATGTTTCACGTCGTTCTTAACTGCAGCTTTCACAACATTTTCCCCTTTTCTTGCAGAAATGTTTGGACGTGGTGCAAACTGAGCAAAGTGAGCCACTCAAATCCTCTCAGTCTCTTTGTGTCGCATTAACTCATGTATTCACGTGTTCTTTTTGCGCGGCAGAGATCTCCGTGGCGTGCGAGCACTTCTCGTCGGCGCTGCAGATGTGTGTGGAGTCGGGAGAAGATAAACAGGCGTTCTCCAGGTCAAGCACAAGGCCCCGCTTTATTGTTATTCTGAGAGTTTTAACACAGAACGTAAAAAACATGTGACGCTGTGGACTTTGTGCTGTGCAGGGTTTGTAAAAGTCTGTCCGTCGTGTTCAGCTCGATGGGGGTACGTCACGTTCATGCGCTCCTGTTTGATTTGACTTGTGTATTTATATCAATCGAGTGTGTATTTGTGCAGAGAAATCAGTAGAAAATGACAGGAAGTGACATCACACCAGGGACACTCATTCCATTCCAAATGTTTTAAAAGTGACATTAGATGAGTTTTGGCCGTGTTTGCTGGGTAAATTCCTAGTGTGATGTCATCGATCACAAACACGAAGTTTATTATTATTATTATTATTATTATTATTATTATTATTATTATTATTATTATTATTATTATTATTATTATTATCATTATTTTAATTAATATTAAATTAACAAATTACAAACAAAACAGGTACCGTACTAATATACAATCAAAAACAAATATGTTCAATCACAATACAAACATATGAATAAATAATAATAATAATAATAATAATAATAATAATAATAATAATAATAATAATAATAATAATAATAATAATAATAATAATAATAATAAAAATGCGTAATTTTTTTAAGTGATGTGTTTTTTTATATTATTTTAAATTTTTAAAAAATCATTTCTTTAGCAACATTCAAAATATGTTTATTTTAGTTCATGAGAGTTCAACCTGTAGGGGGCGCTTTACACACTGATTTTACCATCAATTATAAACAACAAACTATGGCATTTCTACAGCTAAAATGTTGTGAATTCTATTTCTACTAAAGCATAACGCTGTAAAACGCATTTAGAAGACAAATAGAATATAATTAATTCACATGAGATGTCGTTAAAGCTGTGTTCAAAGTCATATTTCATTATATATCGTTTTGTTGCAGAAGCACATGTCGAGTGTGGCGGAAAACGACATGACCACGTTGGGTCTGGGGCTGGATCTGGAGTCCCGATACCAGGACGCCGAGAAGGTACAGGAAACACGCTCAGACAATCAAACCCATTCACGAAATGACTATTATTATTATTATGATTATGATTATTACCTCTGAAGAAGATCTGAAGACGTCATTGTATTGTGAGTCAGTGACGCAGACGTTTAATGCAGCTCCCAGCGTGGCATCGTACCTGTCCCCGCCCACTTCTCCTATTGGTCAGTGAGCGTGACAGGTGGATTCAGCCAATCCCTGTGACGTGTGCGCTCTCAGAAGAAGAGAACCGCTTTAGATGACTCTGAAAGGGAATATACAGTGTAAGATCATGTACGAGGCCAGGTCTTCTCAAACTTTAGGACCGTTTAAGAGGATATTTGTCCTTCCAAGCGAAAAGTGTCAAATGAGACGTCGCCATGTTTCAAATAGACTAAACCATTGATATGATAGATTCCCCCTAAAAGAAAGTCTCTGTCTCTAAATCAAACAAATGTTTATATTTATTATTATTATTATTATTATTATTATTATTATTATTATTATTATTATTATTATTATTATTATTATTATTATTATTATATTATTATCATTTTAGAATTAATTTTTTGTCCCCTTCCCCTCCCTTTTTCTGGGTTTTTGGGGTCTTTTTTTGTGTAATCTTTTATGTTGTTTATTTCACTAAAAAGCAAAAATATTAATTAAAACAAAAATATTAATAAAATACTCAAACTGCATTGGCCACATTCAGGATCTCATTATTATTATTATTATTATTATTATTATTATTATTATTATTATTATTATTATTATTATCATTATCATTATCATTATCATTATCATTATTATTATTATTATTTATTTATTTATTTTGGTGTGTAAACTTGAACTTTTTACACAGGAAATGCTCTTCCGGAGAACGTGTAAACTGGTGGAACTCGAAGCAGCCACGAGGAACGCCGAGCGGGCCAAACCTGTGAAGAAGCCTGTGGTACGTGCACTGAACGTCCAGCAGAGGTCAGACGCGCGCAAGGCAGAACGGCCAAACAGAGGCCAACCGCACAAATAAATGAAGAAAGAATGACGGCATTCTCTCACATTTAGACAGATTTACTGACAATTTCCATGTCATATTTTTAATTTCAGTCTTATTTGTTGTGATTTTCTGGACCATGGTTCATAGGACCGTTGTCATAGCGATAAAAGTCCTCCAAACGTGGTAAATAACTGTCACACGAAGCTGAAACCTGCGAACAGTTTGCAATACTTCCTGAAACTGAATTTTTGCCTCTTTAAAGGTGAACTGTGTCACTTTTCTCGTCTCCATGGAGATGTCACTGCTTTGATCTCATCTTCTGGAATGTCCCACACTATGGCATTACACTCATCTCTTTTGTTTGTCTGTTTGTCCGTTCTTTATTGCCAGAGAAATACCTTGAAAAACATTGCATTCTTACTGCGAACGGCCGCCTCTCCACAGACCTGACTTGCAACTCGGCCTGCTTGGCATCACCATAGTAACGATGATAACGTTCTCTTCCAGATGGACGAGGTGAAGAAAACCGCAGAGACAGAGTTCAATCAGATCAGTGCTGTGGCCAAGCAGGAGGTAGACGTTCGAAATACATAAATACTCGTTATACTTCAAACGTGTACTTTCACAAAGACTCCGGCTCGTTATCATTCAAACGTGCACTTCCTGTGTCCAGATCAAAGACTTCAAACGCGCCCGAGTCCAGCTGCTGCGGCAGGCTCTGGTTCTGTGGTGTGAGAAGCAGCTCGCCACCGCCAGAAGCAACGCCGAGCAATTGAACCTGCACCTGGAGGCGGTCAGCGCGATGGCCTAGTCCGGCACGGCCCGGCCTAGTCCGGCACGGCCCGGCCTAGTCCGGCAGGGCCCGGCCTGGTCCGGCACGGCCCGGCCTGGTCCGGCCCGGTCCGGCCTAGTCCGGCACGGCCCGGCCTGGTCCGGCCTAGTCCGGCAGGGTCTGGTTTAGTCCATCAGAGTCAAGTTTAGTCCAGCACAACCAGGTTTAGTCCAGCAGGGTCCGGTTTAGTCCAGCGAGGTCTGGTTTAGTCCAGCAGGGCTCGGTTTAGTCCAGCACAACCGGGTTTAGTCCAGCACGGACCAGTTTAGTCCAGTTTACAACCGGGTTTAGTCCAGCAGGATCCAGTTTAGTCCAGCACAGACCAGTTTAGTCCAGTTTAGTCCAGCAGGGCTCGGTTTAGTCCAGAACGGACTAGTTTAGTCCAGCGCAGTCTAGTCCGGTTTAGTCCAGCACAGACCAGTTTAGTCCAGACCATCCATGGATTTCCAGATCAAACTTGGGGCCTCTGCCAAAGCAATAAACAAAATGTGTTTTGAATGATCAAGTTCTTCTTTTTTTGTGTGATTGTGATTCCATTTCTGATGTGTTTTTCTAAAGCGTCACACGTTTGTCCAGGAGCTCTGACGTTTGTCCAGGAGCTCTGACGTTTTTGGAGTCTGACTGGAGCTCTGACGTTTGTCCAGGAGCTCTGACGTTTGTCCAGGAGCTCTGACGTTTGTCCAGGAGCTCTGACGTTTGTCTGACTGAGCTCTGACGTTGTCCTGGAGCTCTGACGTTTGTCCTGGAGCTTCTGACGTTTTGGGAGCTCTGACTTGTCCTGAGCTCTGACGTTTGTCCAGGAGCTCTTGACGTTTTGTGTGAGCTCTGACGTTTGTCTGGAGCTCTGACGTTTGTCCTGGAAGCTCTGACGTTTGTTTGGAGCTCTGACGTTGTGGAGCTCTGACGTTTGTTGTTTTCCAGGAGCTCTGACCGTTTGTCCTGGAGCTCTGACGTTTGTGGAGCTCTGACGTTTGTCCAGACTCTGACGTTGTGAGCTCTGACGTTTGCCTGAGCTCTGACGTTTGTCCTGGAGCTCTGAGCGTGTCCAGGAGCTCTGACTTTGTCCAGGAGCTCTGACGTTTGTCCGGAGCTCTGACGTTTGTCCAGGAGCTCTGACGTTTGTCCTGGAGCTCTGACGTTTGTCCTGAAGCTCTGACGTTTTCCAGGAGCTCTGACGTTTGTCCAGGAGCTCTGACGTTTGTCCAGGAGCCTGACGTTTGTCCAGGAGCTCTGACGTTGTCAGGACGCTTGTCCTGGAGCTCTGACGTTGCTCAGAGCTCTGACGTTCTGCTCTACGTTGTCCAGAGCTCTGACGTTTGTCCTGGAGCTTCTGACGTTTGTCCAGAGCTCTGACGTTTGTCTGAGAGCTCTGACCGTTGTCCAGGAGCTCTGACGTTTGTCCTGGAGACTCTGACGTTTTGTCCCCACGTGAGCTCTGACGTTTGTCCAGGAGCTCTGACGTTTGTCCAGGAGCTCTGACGTTGTCCGGAGCTCTGACGTTGACGTTTTGTCCAGGAGCTCTGACGTTTGGTCCAGGAGCTCTGACGTTTGTCCAGGAGCTCTGACGTTTGTCCAGGAGCTCTGACGTTTTGTCCTGAGCTCTGACGTTTGTCCTGGAGCTCTGACGTTTGTCCTGGAGCTCTGACGTTTGTCCTGAGCTCTGACGTTTGTCCGGAGCTCTGACGTTTGGAACTCGTTTGTGGAGCTCTGACGTTTGTCCTTCTCTGAGGAGCTCTGACTTGTGAGCTCTGACGTTGGACTCTGGAGCTCTGACGTTTGTCCTGGAGCTCTGACGTTTGTGACTGAGTGTCCAGAGCTATGACGTTTGTGAGCTCTGACGTTTGTCCAGGAGCTCTGACGTTTGTCCTGGAGCTCTGACGTTTTTGGACTCTGACGTTTGTCCAGGAGCTCTGACGTTTGTCAGGAGCTCTGCGTTTGTCCTGGAGCTCTGAGTTTTCCAGGAGCTCTCTGAGCTCTGACGTTTGTCCAGGAGCTCTGACGTTTAAGAGTCTCTGGAGCCTCTGACGTTTGTCCAGGAGCTCTGACGTTTCCAGGAAGCTCTGACGTTTGACAGCGAGCTCTGACTTTTCCAGGAGCTCTGACGTTTGTCAGGACTCTGAGTTTCCAAGCTTGGGAGGAGCTCTGACGTTTTCCAGAGCTCTGACTTCAGGTTTTTCCAGGCGTTGAGCCCTGACGTTTGTCCAGGAGTCTTGACGTTTTGAGCTCTGCAGAGCTCTGACGTTTCCAGGAGCTCGACGTTTGTTGGAGCTCGACGTTTGTCCTGAGCTCTACGTTTTCCTGGCTCTTTGACGTTTCCAGACTCTGACGTTTGTCCAGGACTCTGACTTTTGTCCTGGACCTTGTCCTGGAGCTCTGACGTTTGCCTGGACTCTGACGTTTTGGCTGATCTGATGCCAGGAGCTTCTGACGTTTGTCCTGACGGAGCTCTGACGTTTGTCTCTGGCCAGGCTCTGACGTTTGTCCAGGAGCTCTGACGTTTGTCCAGGAGCTCTGACGTTTGTCCTGGAGCTCTCGGAGCTCTGACGTTTGTCCAGGAGCTCTGACGTTTGTCCTGAGCTCTGACGTTTTCCAGGAGCTCTGACGTTTGTCCTGGAGCTCTGACGTTTGTCCAGGAGCTCTGACGTTTGTTTGTCCAGAGCTCTGAGTTTTCTCTGACGGAGCTCTGACGTTTGTCCAGAATCCCACACACTCTACGTACTTGTACAAGTCTAAAGTTCAGGCTCGGCAGCTTCTATCGCCAGTGGAGACAGGAGAACGCTCAGATCAACAGTGTAAATAACTATTCATTCTTTGTTCTGCCGAGTGAAAATAAAGTATGACCTTTTAACCTTTAGAACCTTTACTAATTATGACCTTTCAAATGCTGATGTTCTGACGAGTCTCGCGGTTCTCGGGCTCAGACACTGGATGTGATCGATGGTTGAACAGAACTTTTATTGATGGTCTGGTCGTTGTGCCATGTTGGGCTCTTCATAATAACTAGACCTTCTCGTTAGGGTCAAAACGTCCGACTTAAACGAAGTCTCACTGGACAAACTGATGAACTGATTAATCCTGTTTGTGGGTCACACTGGACAAACTGATGAATGGATAAACCCTGTTTGTGGGTCACACTGGACAAACTGATGAATGGATGAATCCTGTTTGTGGATGACACTTGACAAACTGATTAATCCTGTTTGTGGGTCACACTGGACAAACTGATGAATGGATAAACCCTGTTTGTGGGTCACACTGGACAAACTGAATGAACGGATGAACCCTGTTTGTGGGTCACACTGGACAAACTGATGAATGGATAAACCCTGTTTGTGGTCACACTGGACAAACTGATGAACGGATGAATCCTGTTTGTGGGTCACGCTGGACAAACTGAATGAACTGATGAATCCTGTTTGTGGGTCACACTGGACAAACTGATGAATGGATAAAACCCTGTTTGTGGGTCACACTGGACAAACTGATGAACGGATGAATCCTGTTTGTGGGTCACACTGGACAAACTGATGAAACGGATGAATCCTGTTTGTGGGATGACACTGGGATAAACTGATGAATCCTGTTTGTGGGTCACACTGGACAAACTGATGAATGGATGAATCCTGATTGTCGTCACACTGGACAAAACTGATGAACGGATGAATCTGTTTGTGGATGACACTGGACAAACTGATGAATCCTGTGGGTCCTGAAAACTGATTGTGTGGTCACACTGGACAAACTGATGAACGGAATCCTGTTTTGTGGGTCACACTGGACAAACTGATGAATCCTGTTTGTGGGTCACGCTGGACAAACTGATGAACTGATGAATCCTGTTTTGTGGTCACACTGGACAAACTGATGAACGGATGAATCCTGTTTGTGGGTCACACTGGACAAACTGATGATGAATCCTGTTGTGGGTCACGCTGGACAAACTGATGAACAGATGAATCCTGTTTGTGGATGACACTGGACAAACTGATGAATCCTTTGTGGGTCACGCTGGACAAACTGATGAACTGATGAATCCTGTTTATGTGGGTCACACTGGACAAACTGATGAACGGATGAATCCTGTTTGTAGGTCACGCTGGACAAACTGATGAACGGATGAATCCTGTTTGTGGGTCACACTGGACAAACTGATGAATCCTGTTTGTGGGTCACGCTGGACAAACTGATGAACAGATGAATCCTGTTTGTGGATGACACTGGACAAACTGATGAATCCTTTGTGGGTCACGCTGGACAAACTGATGAACTGATGAATCCTGTTTATGTGTCACACTGGACAAACTGATGAACGGATGAATCCTGTTTGTAGGTCACGCTGGACAAACTGATGAACGGATGAATCCTGTTTGTAGATGACACTGGACAAACTGATGAACTGATCATAACCCATAATAATCAGCCGTTTCCCTGGTGCCTCTGTGAGCTCCAGCGCTGCATTAATCAGAGGCTCTGGAGGTGACTTCTGTCCGCAGGGCCAAGCAGATCTACAACTTCATCTTATATATGAAGGTTAAAGACCCACTGCGCTGCACTCCAGTCAACCATTAGACCTGACCAGGCAAAGTTCCGCAGTGGGGCTTTAATCGAGAGTCTTCGGCCTTTTTCGCACGAGCATGTTTCGGTTTTTGAAACATGCATGTTCGATTTTTCCCCTACAATTCAGGGCTAAAACATGTCTCTGTGGTTAGTTCGAATCACATCAGACAGTTTGATTCCAACGCTGACCTGTGCATCGTTGTTGTTGTTGTTGTTGTTGTTGTTGTGCCCTTGGGCCGGACACTTGACCCCGTAGACCACGACTGAAGTGAATGAATAATGAGTAAAATCGTAAATAACGCTTTTAATGTCTAGAAAAACATAACACATTTCACGGTGCACTATGTCACTTTGGTGAGGAGTCCGCCCCCTGCTGGTCTCCGTGGAACTGTTTTGAATTATGCTCTTCAGGTATTGACCTACGACATGAGTAGAACAGACAGTCATTTTTTAGATTTTGTTCTTCGTAAACAGCAATATTGATTGATCGAAAACGACTTAATAATGTCTCCGTAACAAGCAGAGGATTGTCATTTATACATGAGTTTATTATTATTTTTGAACACCACAAGTATCACCCAGAGTCGTAACTTTTTGAATAACTGCAACTAAGTGTGTGCAAGGGGATGTGGGAGGTGATAGGGGGTAGGTGAAAACAGGAATTTTCGGAGCAATTGAGCGTCATTTGTAGGGCAACACAGGATTCAAGTCAAACATGTACAGCAGCTTAATTTTCCTGAGGGCCAGATTTCTCGGGGGGCCGTGGCCTCTGGGCCGGATAGGCTACAAACCAGGTCGGAACCAAAACTAACCCAGAATCAAACCAGGTCTATCCCAGGTCCAAAACAGATCTAAAGCAGAATTAAATGAGGACTAAGCTAGAAAAAGCAGCAAACCAGGTGTAAACCAGAAAACAAGAAAGAAAATCTATACTAATAACATCTGGAAGATGGGACGCGGCCGGATCAGATCATTTGGCGGGCCTGATCTGGCCCCCGGGCCTTAAGTTGAATAGCCCTGATGTACAGTATGAATGTTAAAAGCCATTAAGGTTGATTTGGCCACCCTTTACAGTGGTCCATCTTGAAAAACATGTGTTCTTACTGTGATCGGGGTCGCCTCTCCACAGACCTGACCCCTAACTCAGGGCCTGGTGGTGCCTCCATGGAGATAGAGACATTAGGCAGACAATAACACCTGCATCTGGCGTACACCCTCCTCCAGAAAAGTCCCACAGTGCGCCTTTAAGAATGAAGAATGATTTGATTATGACTTTATATCGACCGCTCACAATCGCCGATACGTCCGTCCCGTCTTTTGCGTCCGTCGCGTTTCCCCTCCTCCGCTCTGTTCCCCTTGTTCCCATCGTGTTCTGAATCTCGTAGAACCAAATTTGACTGCACAATCTGTGTAACCCGCCGTCTGAATTGAGTTCCCCCCCGGCGAGGACTGTGACGCTGCTGCCAATTACGAGGAGAGACCGATCACCCCCTTGTCCTCTTCAGTTCTCTCGCTCTCTCCTTCTCCTGGTTCCTTTCGCTTGTTTTTGGGGTTTTTTTTTGCTTCTCTTGCTACTCTCCCATGTCTACTCTTTCCCTTTCACTCTTCTGCTGCTGCGTGACTTCTTCACAGTTGAAACCGTGTCAAGACTCGGGCTCGCTCCTCATTAACTTTAATTGCCGCCGAGTACACAGAAGAACCATTAAGCAGAGACGAGACCGCGCTGGACCGTCCGGCGTTATGTCGCGTTTATGTTTCAAGCTGGAGCCAAATAATCAACGAATCGGTCCCAAAAAAGAAAAAAAGAAAAAAAATATTCAAATTCACCACCGATTTTTTTCGATGTTTGGCCGCGTAGAGATCCATTAACTTGACTGATTGTGCCATCGAATTGCAAATATTTACAGTGTATTCCGCAATGCCAAGTGCTGAAAACATTACTTAGACACTGACAATGTTATGGAGTTTATTACTAATCAATAAAGCTACATTAAGGAAATCGATGGCCTTTACTCGATGGGTCAGACGCATTAGTTTAGTTTTGTAATGGATTATGGATCGGTTGACGTAATGGTCTTTGGTTCTCTGATTCATTTAATTTCTCCTTTATTTTATTGTTTGGGTCAATGGGCGACTTTCAACTAAACATCGCAATCAAATTAAGTCTCTGAATGTCTAACGCAGGAGAAGTTCATTCATAAAACATATTCGTACAATAAACAAACTCAAAAACGCGGGAAAATATTCAGATTTTCTTTAATAATACGTTTTTGTTGGTGAATATTCTCAATTATTTCAATAATGTTTCACGCTTGAATTGGTCGATGACGTGTAAAAAGTCTCAATGTGCAACAGAATTCATGTCTTGAGTGGACGTACAATCGAACATAAATAGCCCTGAAGTGGCGTGGAAGGATGGGTCAAACGCAGAGGATGAATGGGCCTTTGGGGACAGTGATAGGAGGCGCTGGAGGTGTCTTTGGTGCGGCAGTGCAATTAACAATTAACAACAAATAAATGAATCAGTAAAACAAATTCACAGACTAGTAATAGTAAGTATGTTGGCGATAGTCCAACTTAAAACAATGACTAGTAATGGTAAAATGTAAACTACGATCAAATAAAAGGCATGCATAAAATTAAATGTTTATAATAATAATAATAATAATAATAATAATAATAATAATAATAATAATAATAATAATAATAATATGAAGACAAAAATATAAAAAATATATAATACATTTTATTTTTTTAAATAAATATCAAATTGCTACAGAAAAGAAGGCCAAAAAACATTTATAGCTTAAATTTGCAAACATTTACAATATAACAAAGGTTCAAACCGATAAAAGAAGTCACTGAATAGGACTTAAAAAAAAAAAAATGAAATAATCTAAACTTCACTGTCTTTGAGTTGTGGCTTTTAGATGAAGCTGCACAGCCGACTGCAAACCAGAATTTGAGTGCCTTCTGTGCTGATACAGACGTGAAGGCGGGAGAACAAAAACCTCCTCTCAGTCCAGCTCTGAGGCGGAGATGGCCAGACCGCAAAAGGCCTTAACGACCCAAACTGTGAGAGTGACACAAGGACACGGCAAGTTTGAGTCGTAACTCCTCCCTTTGGGCAGGACCAATCAGAGCTCAGGAGAGAAACAAACGCTGCTGCTCCAACCGTTTGCATCGGACTGAAAACTATTCTCAACGTCTTGATTTGAAACGGAGACGACCTCTTTTCTACCATGGACCACTCTTGGATGGACGACTTGGTACCATGCGCTCCCCTGCAGTTGTACCCGTGCCACTGCGGGGGGGGGGGGGGGGGGGGCGCGTACCACAGTTTGAGACGCTCTGCTCTCAACACTGTAACACGTCTCTCTCTCTCTCACTTCACTGCACCGCGAGGGATTAGACTTGCTAATACGGTCCATTTCTCTGTGCCCACTAAAAGAGCCATAAATATTAATGCCTCACCCTCCTCTCCCCCTCCCCCTGCCCCTCCCCTCACCCACAGCGCCCCCTCCCCTCACCCTCGGCCGCAGCCAGGCTCACAGACATAATTAGGTTTGTACAGATAAACAAGCAGGTGACAGACAGAGGTGACTTAGCAGTTATTTTTAACACGCGCGAGTGGCCGGCCCACGTGGATTTGGCCGTAACAGCGACGACTTTTGATGTCGATGGATGACGATGATTCGGGGGTATTTGGGATTTTATCGAGACCCGTCCGCTTCCAATGATGGTTTCTGTGCATTTTACTCAGCTGAAGTTAGAAATGAAATGTGTACTTTTTCGTTTTCGGTCGCTGCGTTTATTTACCTGCGGCGGGTATGGAAAGGAGCAGTGTCGGATCATCTTTTCTCTTGAAGACGAGTGGTTTTGTACACGTATCCCTGACAAATAAAGACTGGATTAAACGAAACTGAACTCCACACAAGTCCCCTGCTCCTGACAGTTCACCCGCGCAGCCATTGACTGTAAACGGATCAATAAAAACACTTGATTTTAATCCTTAATGCGCATCGAAACGGGCTCAGTTATTAACAGGAAACAAGCGTGTCCACTTCCTGTATCTCGCGCGGGGAGTCGCTACGCCAAACACGCCTCTTGAGAGTTCATTCTCGCACTGTAACTGCGGCCGCTTCGCTCGGATCAATGACATATCCATTTTTTTCCCCAGCAGCGTTGGCAGGGACACGAGCCGGAGGTCGCTCGCACGCACGCTCGCAGCACGCACGCTCGCGGAGGCAAGCGCGCGTCCCGGTCTATTTTAGTGTCGCGCTGACAACACGGGCCGGTCCACAACGTGCCCACAGCTCGCGGAGAGGACGGGCCGCGTGCTGGGAGTACACGATGTTATGTAACGCGCGCGGCGTACGGGAGCGGGACAGTGCGAGCAGGTTCGACTGTATCACGAGCTGCATCAAGTATTTCAATAAGTATTTCAATAATTACTTCAATTTCCAACATAAAAAAAACAAGAAATACCTACGAGGGAAATGTAATGTTTTGTTTTATTTCAATTCAGAACATTGTACTTCAAATAAACCTTTCCGAAAAGCAGTGGGAAACGTTTACTGCTTTTTACGATAACAATGGTCATTCTACTGCCATATTCTGACTCTGACTTAAAGCGCCCCCTACAGGTCGGATGACTCGTTGAACTAAAGCGCAGTTGACATTAATATAATTGAAATTTTGCTTAAAAATGATACAAAATGTTAAAAATGCTATTTTTTTACGTTTATAATTTCACTTCCTGTGTGTAATTGATGACATCACACTAGGAAATTACCCAGCAAACACTGGGCCGAAACTAATCTAATGTCACTATTTTTTTAATTTGACAAATAAAAATATATGAGAGCGACTTTATTTTGTTGCATTCATGTTTAGAAAGTCAAAAAAGTAGTTTCTTTGTGTAAATTCTGCATAAACTTTGACTGGAATGAGAAATTTCCCTGCTGTGATGTCACTTCCTGTCATTTTCTATGGGGTTTTCAACGTTTTCTCCACAAATTCCTGCTCGATCGGTGTAAAACTATCATTTATATGTACGACAGGGATAAACACACCAAATAAAGTCAAAATTAGAACATTGTAAAAATCGGCACTTTAAAGATAAATCCTTCTGCTTCAATATACAGAAGAAATAAACGTAATTACTGCGTTATTTTTTAGCATCGGTGCGTAAAAACGTGTGGACTTGAACATGAAAAACAGAAGTTCATGTTAAACTAATGCGTTCTGAGCATCCGAAATATTCATCGAAATGAGTTTAAACGCTCTCTCTCCACCGCCACGTGACGCTAGCAAACATTAGCATGCTAACGGCGCACTTCCTGCTTCTCGGAGAATGAACCGCTTTTTAGTCTCTCTCTCTCCCTCTCTCTCTTTCTCTCTCTTGTTTTCTACGGTATCTCGTAAAACACCTACTTTGAAGACGTGCAACTACAGAAGACGTACAACTCCAGTAGGTGGCGGTAAGTGCACCTTCTGACACACCTGTGTGCGTTCAGACCGGGCGAACTCAACGACCCGGTCGCTGGTCTGTACCGGCTGTTTGGTTCTGGCTGTTCTGGCTGTTCTGGTTCTCGTTGCCGTGACGCTGCAGTCCACCGTCTGTTCAAGGACACGCTCTGCGGCCCCGCTTCGGCCCCCGCTTCGGCCCCGGGGTCTCAATTAGAGCTTTTTATTTTGAAGGACACGCTTTGTTCCATCTCGCCTCGTCCCAAACACAGTCAAGGACTCGGAAATCGAAGGGAAAACGAACCCGAAAGCGCTTCGGCGTCCGACAGAAGTACTCAGTTACATTTCTACTGAGTACATGGTTTAGTTCCTCTTCTCACTGCGAGTACAGCTTCATGAAATGATTTAAACCGTTGTGTTTCCTGCGTCTGAGTAACTGGTGTGCAGATCGAGCCCACATATCAATATATCGATCCTGACTTGTTCGAAAAGGATTCATTCTGACTTTCGCTATTTTGTTTTGGTAATTTTTTTAAATAAATGTATACGTATATATTTTAGTTTTGTTGTGGATGGATTACTTTTTTATTTCAGTTCAAGATGGGCTGGAACCAAGATCATTTAAAGTGCCGTAAGACTGTTTTTTACGATGAATTCTGACTTTATTTGGTGTATTTATCCCTGTCGTACATATCAATGATAGTTTTGCATCGATCGAGCAGGAATTTGTGGAGAAAAGGTTGAAAACTCTGTAGAAAATGACAGGAAGTGACATCACAGCAGGACATTTCTCATTCCAGTCAAGTTTATGCAGAATTTACATAAAATAAACAACTTTTTTGACGCTCTAAACACGAATTCAACAAAATAAAGTCGCTCTCATGTATTTTTATTTGTCAAATAAAAAAAAAAGTGACATTATATGAGTTTTGCCCCAGTGGTTGCTGGGTAATTTCCTACTGTGATGTCATCAATTACAAACAGGAAGTGAAATTATAAACCTAAAAAATTTGCTATTCTGTGATAATTTTTTTAAATAATTGTACAGCAAAATTCAAACTATATTTATCTTAACTGCATTTTAGTTCAACGAGTCGTCCAACCTGTAGGGGGCGCTTCAGATACAAAACTCATTGGCGTTGTACTACTTCAGATATTGTTCGTTTTTCTTATTTTTATTAGCAGTACTGAAGTAGTACAACGCTAATGAGTTTTGTATTTAAAGCGCCCCCTACAGGTTGGACGACTAGTTGCACTTATGTTTTTTCTTTCAAATGACATTAACTACAGTAACTTCTTCTTTGTATTTCTGTGACATTATTTTAAAGTCATTGTCTCGTTTGAGTGCAATGTTTTTTTTTATATACATACATAATTCTTCTTCTTTTTTTCATGATTTTAAACATGAAACAACTCAAACAAACAAGAAAAACAAGTAAAAAATAGAAAATAAAGAAGTGGAAGAACATTAAGGCATGGAAAGCCCAAAATAAAAGTCACATTTGGTCCAAAGTCGGTCAAATGTGTTGATTTTTTTAATGTGATTTCTTTTTCTCCGTTTGTCAGTTTTTAATCGCACTTTGTTGTGTCTTATGTTTATATTTGCCGCGACTTGTGCGTTTGTCATTCCGGTGTGAAAAATGACCGTTTGTGCGTTTTAATACCTGATGGAGGAACTGTGAGATTAGTTTTTCTCCTGTTTTTGTAATATTTCGAAGGCATTTTTCGTCAGACAATCGGATAAAACATGAAGCCGACGGATTGTTTCGTTGCCGAGCGAAGACGCATTTTACGCTTTGACGCCGCGGATGATTCGTTTAGCGCCAAACAAATGCGTGCGACAACATGGCGGCGATTACAGAGCATGCGAGACCACCCTTTTATCTTCTCCACTCATCCAGGATTAAGTTACGGCGCGGAACCATCCAAGAGAAGTTAGACACATATTTCAACACCAATGCGTTTAATGCCATACTGCGGAACCCTCCGGGCAAAGCGCTCCCACCACGCAGGGGGAAAGCGGGTGACGCGGACCCTCTTCAGCCGCGGACCCACTTCAGCCGCGGACCCTCTTCAGCCGCGGACCCTCTTCAGCCGCGGACCCTCTTCAGCCGCGGACCCTCTTCAGCCGCGGAACACTGCAGCGTTTCGTATTCACACAGACGACGTGCGGTCGCGTTTATGGTGGTCAAAGTCCTGCGTCGTGTTACTTTAGCAAAAGTACAAATGGTCACCGGGTCAAATATTACTCCAAGTACAAGTGACTCAATCCAATAATTACAACAGTTAAAGTACTGAAGTATTTGCTGCAAATACTTAAAGGTACAGTACATAAACTGTTGTTTAGCCTCAAAAGAAACAAAAACAAAAAGATGATTTATTTTATAACCTTGTTGGACCGAACTGGACCGAACTGGACCCAACAGATACTCAAAAAGTGTACTTATACAGTCTAGATGCAGTACTATACAGTGTAGTTATAGTACTAAACGGTGTAGTTATAGTACTATACACAGTAGTTATAGTACTATACACTGTAGTTACTGTACTATACACTGTACAGGACGCCACCCCCCACAGACCGCCACCACCCACAGACCGCCCTCCACAGACCCCCACAGGACGCCACCCCACAGACCGCCGCCCCCCCACAGACCGCCGCCCTCCACAGGACGCCGCCCTCCACAGACCGCCACCACCCACAGCGCTGCCCTCCACAGACCCCACAGGACGCCACCGCTCCACAGACCGCCGCCCTCCACAGACCCCCACAGGACGCCAACCTCCCCCACAGACCGCCGCCCCCCACAGACCGCTGCCCTCCACAGACCGCCGCCCTCTACAGACCGCCGCCCCCCACAGCACTTCCTGCTCAGGCCCTTTTACACAGACCACGCTCGGCGCTGACTTAAAAGCACATTAGCCGCATCATCTCGCCGCAGCCCCCCGTGAGGGCTGGATAATAGCCCAGATTGTCTTTGATTAACGTGGGCCGACGCATTATCCAATCAATGACGGAATTATCCGCGCACACGTTTATAGATTTTCTACTCGGATGATTCTGATTGGCCCTTAAATAACTGGAGCCTGCATCCGCTCAAAAGGTGTTAGCGCTAACGTTCATATTTTTCTGTAGATAAAGATAAGATAAACTACTTAAAGGACACTTATATTTGCATTATTTGAACTGTTCTAAACCTTTAAAGATGCTCTTGAGTACTTTTGAGTATCTCATGTCTCACAACTTAAAATTATGTATCTACTGACAGCACATACTACTTTGTGTCTGGATTTGTCTTAAAACGCCATCTACTGGCAGCAGAGCGGAATTACCATGGGGAAATAGACAAAAGCTAGCTTGCCCTGACGTGCTCAGAACGAGTCTGGAGATGATTTGTGGACTTGAAAACGGCGCAGAAGATCTTTGACTTCTACTTATGACGTCACAAAAGTGGGAAAATTGAAGCCAAGTGTTTTGTGAGGCTCAGAGAGGGAGCAGAGAAGACGAGCTGGTGGAACAGGTTTAACGAAGCACGAAATACAGCTCCAGGTATCACGGTTCTGATGAGGGAACAATGTTAGAACGTGGGGTTAGCGTCCCTCCATTGGCTCCTTGTGCCTTTCAGAATTGATTTTAAGATTTTACCCATAATTTTTAGGTCTAGCGCTAACTGAACTGTTAACCCCTACGAGCCGCCGCAGCCTTAGATCCTCCGGCTGGTCCCTGCGGCGGTTCCCCGGACGACGGGAGGCTGCGGAACGAGCTGTCTGAGGAGATAAGGCTCTTAAATCCCTTCTCAAATCTCACTTCTCTCAAATGGCCTACCTTCAACTCTTTTATATCTCATTGTCTCTGACTGTTGGACTGCGGTGTCTTTTTCGGGCGTATTTTATGTTGTTCTTGCATCACTTTAACCCCTTTTCCAGAACCGAAGCTGTTCCTGAAACTCCCGGAGCCTTTGTGAAGCTGAGACTCTGGAGGTTTGGACTCTGATGTCTGTTTTTACTCTCAAACTGACCCTGATGCCTCCCAGAATGATTGACTTGACTGTAAATAAGTGAATTACAGCCTCTTTTGTTTACGTTCAGCACATGAAGCAGCTTGAGAGTTCACTTTCATGAGATGGTGTCCAACATACGGAGTTAAACGTGCTCGAACAGAAACGTTTGGTCTCATCCTTTCATTTCTGCCACAACAGTTCCTTTAGGTTAAACTCAGACTACTTTACTACTCACTTTACTCCCGGGTTCAGACTGATTCGGGGGGAAAAGCTGCTCCCACAGCTTGGAACGCTCTCCGGTCTGATCTAAGGTCGTGTGAGCCGGTGTGAAAACTATCTTTACTTATACTAAATACTTCTGTTTTGTATTCTTTTATACCGCGTCTCTTGTTGAGTGTCAGTGTGTTTTTCTTCCGTAGCTGTAAATGCTGAGGTCAGTGGGTTCTTACCTGGTTAAATAAAGGGAAAGAAAGAAAGTCTCGTTTGTTACCTTTGACAATACGCACATTTAGCAATACAGTGGCGAAACAGTAAAGATCCATGCGTCACCAGAGCGTTTCGAATGTGTGTGTGAAAATGGGGCTCTGCTGCCCCCCAGACGGCACTCGTTTTCCCCTCGAAGCTGCAGAGCTGAGACTCAGAGCTGCCCACCGGAGCCATTTTGTGAATTATGATGGTGGGCGGTGGAAGCCTAAGATGGGGGCTTTAGCCTCAGCAGACGGAGAGCGGACCAGACCATCTCCTCTGACGAAGAACGATGAGGCGGTCCTGTCCAACGCTTGACTCTCAGAAGATGAAACGTCCGATTTGAGCTTCCTCAGGGGTCTTTGCAGAGCTTCGTATTTGCATCGCAGGAGGAGGAAGATGAAGGGGCCTCGTTAGTTCAAGGAAAGGTTTTAGAAAATGATCTCTGAGGTAACCCTAACCCTTTGACGTCGCCATCCCGCTCAACTGCAGGACTATGTACTCGGGCCTCAAAACTCCTGCCATGGACTCAATGAATGGATACCTTTGGAACGTACAGCAGACAAATGGGAAAAAAATGACGTTCGGATTTGGAAATTGACAAATTTGATAAACATTGGACTAAACGGGACTTGACTGTTGGACTTGCTGTGATTTAATGTTATTTGTCATATTGGACCATTATTATTATTATTCTTATTCTTATTATTATTTTTTTTTTTTTATACTTTAAAAATTTGAAAATAAATAAATAAAATAAATAAATAAAATGTAGACTGAAAGTCGGGCCTAAACCCAGACTAGAGCAGGTCTAAACCAGGACACAGCAATTCAATGTCACTTTTTCCGGTCTCGTAGCACTTTTCCTGGAACGTTCAGAAGATTATTTAACGTGAAATCCCCTTTTTGCGTTATCACTTCAGATAACTTAAAGAAGGTTAATGCAGTGCTGCTAGGTGGTGGAGTGGACAGCACATGTGCGAGAAACCCCCGGCGTTCACACTGCCCTGTCTAATGCTGTAATCCAAAGCTTGTCGTTGTGTCGTGGAAACTCACATATTTAAAAAGACAGTTGGATAAAAATGTCTGTCATGAAGAAGCGCTTCAGGGCTTAGCGTCAAAAGAAATGACGATTACGTTCTGGTTTTTGTAAAATCCCACTTTTCTGAAGCGCTTTGAACTTGCTGATGACGATGTCCTGCGGTGTGACAGCTTTATCTGCGAAGAAAAACACAATTATAATTATCTAACAAACACTAAGACATATCAAGGAATGTATTCTATTTTTTCTTGTGAATTTAACATATTTAAAATTAAATTACTTTGACGTAAAATGATGTAACGCATGTGTTGTAGATCTATTTGTTTTTAAATGTCAAATAAAACATAAAGTGTGAATATGTCAGATTGTAATTGAGAGAAAAGTGCTATATTAACTTTTCGAGCGTTGTGGCTCGCCTCTCCGCAGATCTGACCTGTGTTTAATGCCGTACTGTGGAACGTTCACAGCAATAACACTTCCATGGAGACAAGCAGGTGGCGCCATTAAGTAATAAATGACAGCATGAAGAAGAGCTGCAGCTGACGATTATTGTGAATTTAAATACATTTTAACCAAATAAAGGTTAAAATATGTGAAAGAAAGAGAATATATATATTTTTTGAAGTATTTACGCAGAAATAATTTACTCTTGTTTGACATTTTGATTTAATAATACTGCTGTCTTTGCTATAACAAGGTTTTTCCATATTTATTTATTATCATTATTATTTTTTGCCTTTTGTTGACCATGAATACACAATAAGTTACACAATCAAATCTAAATATTACATCTTTTGAATGGGAAAATGTCCTCAAAATGCTTCAAATCAAGACGGAATCATTCGCCTGAAACTCGTGACGAGCGCCATGAACAAACGCACAGTTGCCCTGGCAAAAAATGTGTCCAAGAATAGCTCATTTGTGTAGAATTGTACTTCCTGTTTGTAATTGATGACATCACATTAGAAAATTAGCTTGCATACACCGGCTCAAAACTAATGTATTGTCATTTTTGTAATTTTTTTTTTTGCCGAATACAACTATATGAGCGCAACTTTATTCCACTGAATTATTGCTTGGAGTCAAAAAAGTTGTTTCTTTTGTGTAAATTATGAATGTGTCCCTGGTGTGATGTCACTTCCTGTCATTTTCTACAGATTTTTCAACGTTTTCTCCACAAATACCTGCTCGATTTGTGTAAAACTATCATTTATATGTACGACAGGTACAAATACACCAAATAACGTCAAAATTAGAAAATCGTATTAACCTGTCATACGCCCCTTTAAACCCACCTGTCACTCACTCAGACCACGACAGATTCTGACCAATAGGGGCCTAGATTTGAACCATGTCTAGATTTTAGTCCGTCTTTTTGAATAACTTTGCTCTACTTTTTATTTAGAACGTCAAAATCGTTGTCCGATAAAAGTAAAATGTAAAATGTGTAATACTCTTTTTGACCAGCAGTCTCATCGGCCCGAGCCCGTCCGTCACTTGAGACACTTGAGAGACCACATCTTCTCTGGCATACTTTGCTCCTAATTGGCCCTGATTAGTATGAATGAGATGGTTATTAAAGCGACGGCGCATGAATATGGAGAACGCCGCGGAGTCTGACGTTCGCGCGACGGCCTTTCGAGCGGAACCGATCCATCGCCGGAGACTCGCAGGACTCACTCTGGGGCCCCGAGTTAAACGTGACCTCTGCGGCCGTCGGAAGGTCGAGTGCGCGCGGGTCGTGGTTTAGACCTTCACAAACGTGTTCCCAAAGGCGTGGGGGTCTCGTATGGTCTCGCTTTAGTTTAGCGTGTTTCAGGCTTCATCCCAAATGTGACTGCGTGTTGGAACTGGGAACGAGGTTTGTCAAAAGTGTCGGAAATCACACGCTAATTGACGCTAAAACTAGCATTGAAACTAGAAACAGGAGAACGGGACAAAATGTGACCTTTCCTGGTTTAGAAATGATCTTGAGCTTTAATCAGAAGATCACATGGGAACGTAAAGGGACTGTAAAGATGTTGGAAATCTGTTGTCTAAAAAAAGCTCATTTCTCTATTGTATTTGTGTATTTGTATTTATTTCTCAAAATCGAGTATTGTGACACTTCTGTAAACTGAATCCTGATTTGAATAAATATATGAATCAGATTATCGCTGAAAATTGTGATTACATTTTTCCATAATTTGTGCGGCCCCATTATTATTATTATTATATTATTATTATTATTTTTTATATTATTATTTTTTTATTATTTTTTTATTTAATTTTCTTCATTATTAACATTATTATTATTATTATTATTATTATTATTATTATTATTATTATTATTATTATTATTATTATTATTATTATTATTTTATTATTATTATTATTGTTATCTTCTCACAACAAGGGGGTATTTGGTTCAAAGTACAGCTCCATGAAGACAATCAGGCGTCGGACCCTCCCACGGAAAGGTTACAGGAAACACTTTATATATAATAAAATGAGGGATTAGACCGACATAATAATAATAACAATAAATAAATAAATAAACAAAGGCTTAATTCATAATGAACAAATAGTTCATTATTTATTATTTAATTCAAGCTTCGTAACTTATTTAAAGCAGAATTAAGTAACTGTCGATAGAGCTCCCCCTGCAGGTCACTTGTGAAAATACATGACATAAAAAAGACGAAAATATTTTTATTTTTGTTTTGTTTTTTCACTTGTTTTCCTTCTTCTTTAGTTTTAATAAGACCGTATAATCACATATTAAAAAAAAGAGCCAGGGTTTCTCAGGAGAGTTTGTCTTCGGTTTGATTTTCCGCTCAGAAACAGCAGGGGGCGACGACGGACACTTCAAACGCACCGAAAAAACTCGATTATGTTTTTAAGCCTGAATCATTTGTTCATCATGAATGAAGTCGATGGTTTATTAAAGCAGTTCTTATAAAGCTGTTCGAGGTCACATGATGCACCACAATAATGTGTCATATAAACAGCTCGATCTCAGTGTTAATGACTTTAGTCCTCATAAATCACATTCTCATGAACTGATTACACTCTCAGTGAAGAGAGCCAATCAGGCGCCAGAACGGCACGCCAGAGGTCAAAGGGCAGAAATCCACTCAACGATCAATCAGACTCAATGTAAATGACAACTGCCATGGTTCTGCCCCTCCCCCGGGACTAAACCAGGACTAAACCAGGACTAAACCAGGACTAAACCAGGACTAAACCAGGACCAAATCAGGACCAAACCAGGACTAAACCAGGACAAAACCAGGACTAAACCAGGACTAAACCAGGACTAAAGCAGGACTAAACCAGGACTAAACCAGGACCAAATCAGGACTAAACCAGGACTAAACCAGGACAAAACCAGGACCAAACCAGGACAAAACCAGGACAAAACCAGGACTAAACCAGGACTAAACCAGGACTAAACCAGGACAAAACCAGGACTAAACCAGGACTAAACCAGGACAAAACCAGGACTAAAGCAGGACTAAACCAGGACAAAACCAGGACAAAACCAGGACAAAACCAGGACTAAACCAGGACTAAACCAGGACTAAACCAGGACAAAACCAGGACAAAACCAGGACTAAACCAGGACTAAACCAGGACAAAACCAGGACTAAAGCAGGACTAAAGCAGGACAAAACCAGGACTAAAGCAGGACAAAACCAGGACTAAACCAGGACTAAAGCAGGACTAAAGCAGGACTAAAGCAGGACTAAACCAGGACCAAACCAGGACTAAACCAGGACCAAACCAGGACCAAACCAGGACTAAAGCAGGACAAAACCAGGAACTAAACAGGACTAAAGCAGGACTAAACCAGGACTAAAGCAGGACTAAACCAGGACCAAACCAGGACCAAACCAGGACAAAACCAGGACTAAACCAGGACTAAACCAGGACTAAAGCAAGACTAAACCAGGACCAAACCAGGACTAAACCAGGACCAAACCAGGACAAAACCAGGACCAAAGCAGGACAAAAGCAGGACTAAACCAGGACCAAACCAGGACTAAACCAGGACCAAACCAGGACAAAACCAGGACCAAACCAGGACTAAACCAGGACTAAACCAGGACTAAAGCAAGACTAAACCAGGACCAAACCAGGACAAAACCAGGACAAAACCAGGACCAAAGCAGGATAAAAGCAGGACTAAACCAGGACTAAAGCAAGACTAAACAGGACACTTAACCAGGTCTCGTAACCAGGACTAAACCAGACTAAAGCAGGACTAAAGCAGGACTAAAGCAGGATAAAAGCAGGACTAAACAGGACTAAACCAGGACTAAAGCAGGACTAAAGCAGGACTAAAGCAGGACTAAAGCAGGATAAAAGCAGGACTAAACAAGGACTAAACCAGGACTAAACAAGGACTAAACCAGGACTAAACAAAGACTAAACCAAGACTAAAGCAGGACTAAACAGGACTAAACAGGACTAAACCAGGACCAAACCAGCAAACTGGAACAGAACCAGCTGACTGGTATCAAATCAAGACTGAATTAGGACTAAACCAGGACTGCGTTCAGACTTGCACAAACACCACATCAGAACTGAGACTTCAATGGGACAAAACACGGAACTAAACCTGGACTTCACCAGGGCTGAACTGGGACTAGAACCGGACGAAACCCCCTTGAGTGTGACTGAACCAGGACTGAACCAGGACTGAACCAGGACTGAACCAGGACTGAACTGAAAGCTGGAGCTGGTGCAGAACATCAGCCCTGGGCCCTTGATCTTCTCGAGGTAATTGTTCTGTTCTTGTGCTTACGTTTCTGAATGAAGATCTGCTTTCACTGTGTCCTCTCTAACTACTGAGCCACTGTCACCTCCAACGGCCGGAACATCCTCAGACACCCTTGATAAATGAGGTCACATCCCCCTTATTCCCACGAGACCACCGCCTCTGTGACAAAAGTGTGTTCTGTGGCTGTAAAGTGCTGACATGTAACCCTCAACTTCCCCTCCTCTTCCTCCTTCTCCTTCTCCTCCACCTCCTCCTCCTCTCCCCCTCCTCTTCTCCCCCTCCTCTTCCTCCACCTCCTTCCCCCTCCTCCTCCCCTCCCCCTCCTTCTCCTCCCCCCTCTGCCTCCCCCACCTCCCTCCTCTTCCTCCCCCTCCTCCCAACTCCTCCTGCTGCTTCTCCTCCTCCCTCTCCTCTTCCTCCCCTCTCCTCCTCCTCCTCTCCCCCTCCTCATCCTCCCCCTCACTCCTCATCCTCCTCCCTCTCCTCCTCCTCCTCCCCCCTCCACTCTCCTCTGCTCCCCCACCCCTTCCCCTCCCCCTCCTCCTCCTCCTCTTCCTCCCCCTCTCCACCTCCTTCCTCCCCTCCCCTCCTCCTCACTCTCCTCCCCCCTCTTCCTCCCCCCCTCCCCCTCCTTCCTCCTCTCCTCCTCCTCCCCCCCTCCCTCCCTCCTCCTCCTCTCCCCTCCTCCTCTCCCCCTCCTCTTCTCCACCTCCTCCCCCCTCCCTCCTCCTCCTCTCCCCCTGCTCCTCCCTCCTCCTCTCCCCTCCTCCTCCTTCTCCTCCTCTCCCCTCCTCCTCCTCCTCCTCCTTCTCCTCCTTCTCCTCCTCTCCCCCTCCTCTTCCTCCACCTCCTCCCCCTACCCCTCCTCCTCTCCCCCTCCTCCTCCTCTCCTCCTCCTCTCCTCCTCCTCCTCTCCCCTCCTTCTCCTCCTCTCCCCCCTCCTCTCCCCCTCCTCCTCCTTCTCCTCTCCTCTTCCCTCCTCTTCCTCCACCTCCTCCCCCTCCCTCCTCCTCCTCTCCCCTCCTCTCCTCTCCTCCTCCTCCTCCCCTCCTCCTCCTTCTCCTCCTCTCCCCCTCCTCTCCTCCACCTTCCTCCCTCCTCCTCATCCTCTCTCCTCCTCCTCCTCCCCCCTCCCCCCTCCTTCCTCCTCCCCTCCTCCCCTCCTCCTCCTCCTCCTCTCTCCCTCCTCTTCCTACTCCTCCTCTTCCCCCCTTCTCTTCCTCCACCTCCTCCCCCCTCCTCCTCCTCCTCCTCCTCCTCCTCCTCCCCCTCCTCCCTCCTCCCCTCCTTCCTCTCCCCTCCTCTTCCTACTCCTCCTCTCCCCCTTCTCTTCCTCCACCTCCTCCCCCTCTCCTCCTCCTCCTCCTCCACCTCCTCCCCTCTCCCCCTCCTCCTCCTCTCCCCTCTCCCCCTCTCCCCCTCCTCTCGCTCGGACCGCCCTGTGTCGTACATGTCCCTGAAGCTCTCCAGTACAAGAGGAACACACTTCAACATCTGTGTCCGTGTCGTAAAATCCCATTGAGCTCAAGACGCCGGGCGAGCAGAGGCACTAAATTAGAAATGAATGCTTAATGAGGTCCTATTGTGCGGGTAATTAGCCTCTGATTCACGGGCGTCCAAAATAAAGTGGTTTGTGTCGCGGGCGAGAGATGGAGACAGGTTTTCTTTGTCTTTACATAAGTCTCTTGAACGTGCACAAGTCTCGAGTACGAAAACATGTTGAAGGTTGGAACTGCAGCAGCGTCTGGTGGAACGGCCGACGTGGGCAGTGACTGTGATAGTTTTGCACCGATCGAGCAGGAATTTGTGGAGAAAACGTTGAAAAATCTGTAGGAAATGACAGGAAGTGACATCACAGCAGGGACATTTCTCATTCCAGTCAAAGTTTATGCAGAATTTACACAAAATAAACAACTTTTTTAACTCTCTAAAACATGAATTCAACTAAATAAAGTCGCTCTCATATATTTTTATTTGTCAAATTTGAAAAAAGTGACATTAGATGAGTTTTGGCCCAGTGGTTGCTGGGTAATTTCCTAGTGTGATGTCATCAATTACAAACAGGAAGTGAAATTATAAAGATAAAAAATGTGCTATTCTTGCATAACATTTTTATCTTTTTTTTTTAACAACATTTTAAATATTTAAAACTCAACTGCATTTAAGTTCAATAAGTCGTCCGACCTGTAGGGGGCGCTTTAAACCCCAGTCTCGAGAGACGTTTTAGCGACGTCTGGTAAAATCCCATTAAAAGTAGATAAAGGCGCATTCAAGCTCTGGCAGTTTGTACTTTCACTTCAAAGCGGCGGATCAAAAAACCAACAACACTTTTAGTTAGTGAGGGCCAAAGTTTGTCCTCTCTTTTACACGAACCATGGATGCATAATCAATCAATCAATCAATCAATCTGAATGCTGTAAAGGTTAAAAAAAAAAAATAATAATAACGACTGCAGCATGTGCTAAAGTGTGTGTGTGCTCTAAATTCAGCGATGCCAATGAATTCCAAACAGATTTATCTCTGGCTGCGGTTTTCACCTCAAATCGCTGTTGCGCTCGTCCAATTAGTCAGATGGATGGGCCGCGGGATCCGTCTTCTGGCGGCGTCCCTCCCGCTCCGACACGCGCATTGCAAAAGGTGGGAGATAAAAAAAAATCAGTAATGAAGACTCCGCGGAGAGAGAGAGTGGGGCCCCCTGCAGATGAGGGAGGGGAAGAGGAAGGAGCAGAGGTGACTTCCTGTGCACGGGGTCTGCAAAGGGTCTAATCAAACGGCATTGTTTCCGTGGCATTCGAAGCGAGAGCAGGTTCGATTTACGACTGAATGAATTCCATTGACTAAACTTCATTTTCAACTCTCCTCTTTTATAGTGGTGATAGTTTCTGCACCCAAAATCAATGCATTTTAAATGCGGCCTTGATTGCATTCTGTAAACCTCAAAGCGGCTGCACCCAAAGATTTTAGATTTGACTCTGAATGTCTCCAAAATGTGTTATATTGAATTTTGTTTTTTATATTTCATTCATTTCGTAGCACTTCTCCGTTTGCATTTATTGAATCGACTGCAACTGAACAATTGACATAATAATTTGTCCCATGAAATTATAAACTCGGTATGAAATGCTAAGGCCCCAGTACAGAGCCTTGAGGGACTCCACATTCGGCAGTGTGATTTTTATGCATTAGTTATTGTTTGAAAAGCTTGTCGAAACCACAGGAGACTTGGGCAGTTGGTCTGAAGGTCACATGGTCGAGGCCGGGAGGCGAACCCACGACGCAAAGGTGCTAACTACAAACCACTACGCCACCGGAGAGCATGAATATCTAGCATTTTTCTCATCGATAGTCTTCCCGCTCTTCCCGGGTGGTGGTGGTGGGTGCGGATATCTGTTCACAAGGATATATGTTATTTAAATGGAAATGTATAATGTTTTAATTATACGCTTCAGGTTAAGATACACTTTATTGACCTCTGCATTTGACCCGCGCCAGTCACTGCTGCGGGGGCGTCGCCTTTAAAGTGACGTATGACAGGTTTTTAGGAGTTTCTCATTTTGACTGTATTTGGTGTATTTATACGTGATGTACATATGAATGATAGTTTTATACCTGATCGAGCAGGTGTTTGTGCAGAAAAATGAGGAAAAATCTGCAGAAAATTTGACAGGAAGTGACATCACACCAGGGACACTCATTCCAGACAAAGTTCATGCATAAATACGAAAAAATAAAGTCGCTCTCATAACATTTTCATTTGTCAAATTAGAAAAAAGGCGACGTCAGATGAGTTTTGGGACGTCACGGACCCCATGTGACCCCCCAAACCACGCGTTTTTAGCCTCAAAATACCTTCTCATATTTTGCTTGAATCTGATATGACTTTTGTCGATTATATATAAACATTAAGCCACTGCAAAATAATAACTCATCAATATTAAGTCGCGGCTAATCATGAATATTAGTAATTTTATGAGGATTCTGAAGTAAACTATTTTGCTTTAGAAATCCAAAGTAATTCAATGGTTGGAAGTGAATAAATATTGTTAAAAGCCAGACGTAGTTTTTACAGGTTGAGAAAGCACACAACTGTACAAAACCTAACGTGAGTATTGATTAGAAATAAGACTGTTGCCGTGCGCCCACCCAGAGTGCACTGAGGCAGATATCTCTTGCCCCGCCCACTGCCTGTCACATGTCGTTCCCTTAAACCTCAGCTGCTTCGTCGTCCGGCAGATGCTTCTCCGGAGCGTCCCGCACCAGCTCTGGCGAACCCGGCGACGCCCCCGCCCCCTCGGCCCCGGCTCCGGCGTTCTCCACACGTCTCCGCGTCGGATGCCTTCACGCCGAGGGGGCTGTGGTGGTGGGGGGAGGGGCTTGCAGGTGCCCTCCTCTGTGTCCTATGACGCGCTGAGGAGGAAAGGTCAGAGTTCACAGGTCAAGGCTCAGGCTCGATGAATATGTGGGTTTCTGGCCGGGGGGGAAAACCATCTGCCGTCGGTCTGAAGGAATCTGAACAAACAGAGATGGAGTGACGGCATCAGCGAGAGTAGGGTTCCCATGATTTACACGCTCAGAATTGGAGCTGAGCCCAATCTGCTCAGCCTGCTCTAGTCCCTGTTAAGTCCTGCTTTCGTTTCATGTCCGCTTTAGTCCCGGCCTAGGTTCCTGTCCGCTTTAGTTGCAACTCTTTGACCTGCATCCTGTTCAGTCCTGCTTTATGTTCGCCGCTTTAGTCCTGTTTCAGTCCTGCTTTAGTCCTGCTTTAGTCCTCGCTTTAGTCCGCTTTAGTCCTTGCTTAGTCCTGCTCTAGTCCTGCTTTAGTCCCTCTAGTCCTCGTTTAGTCCGCGCTAGTCCCCGTATTACCCGTTTCTACTTGTACCTGCTTAAGCCCGCTTCAGTCCGTTTCAGTCCGCTTTAGTCCCGCTTTAGTCCCTGTTTCAGTCCTGCCTTTAGTCCCGCTTTAGTCCTGCTTTAGTCCTGCTTTAGCTCCTGCTTTAGTCCCGCTTAAGTCCTGCTTTAGTCCTGCTCTAGTCCTTGCCTCTTAGTTCCTGTCTAGTCCTGCTTAGTCCCCTTTCAGTCCCTGTTTCCAGTCCTGCTTTAGTCCCGCTAGACCCTGTTCAGTCCTGCTTTAGTCCCGCTTCAGTCCCTGTTCAGTCCTGCTTTAGTCCCGCTTTAGTCCCTGTTTCAGTCCTGCTTTAGTCTGCTTTAGTCCCGCTTCAGTCCTGTTTCAGTCCTGCTTTGCTTCGCGCTTTAGTCCGCTTTAGTCCCCGTTTCAGTCCTGCTTTAGTCCTGGTTAGTCCTGCTTTAGTCCCGCTTTAGTCCCTGTTCAGTCCCTCTTAGTCCTGCTTTAGTCCCGCTTAGTCCCCGCTTTCAGTCCTGCTTTAGTCCCGCTTTAGTCCCGCTTTATCCCCGTTTCAGTCCTGCTTTAGTCCGCTTTAGTCCGCTTTAGTCCGCTTATCCCGCTTTAGTCCCTGTTTAAGTCCTGCTTTGTATACCGCTTTAGTCCCTTTACGTCCCGCTTTAGTCCTGCTTAGTCTGCTTTGCTCCCGCTCTTAAGTCCCTGTTTCAGTCCTGTTTCTCAGCTCCCCTTTAGTCCTGCTTTAGTCCTGTTCTTAGTCTGCTTTAGTCTGCTTAGTCCCGCTTCAGTCCCTGTTAGTCTTGCTTATCCTGCTTCAGTCCTGCTTAGTCCCTCTTTAGTCCCGCTCAGTCCCTGTTTCAGTCCGCTTAGTCCCGCTAGTCCTGCTTTAGTCCCTCTTTAGTCACCGCTTTAGTCCCTGTTTCATTCCTGCTTTAGTCTCGCTTAGTCTTCGCTTTAAGTCCTTTTCAGTCCTGTTTCAGCCACTGTAGTGCCCCGCTGAGTCTGCAGGTGGCGCTGTCCAAACGCACCCCCGGAGTCTGCATGAATCTAATATAATCGTAACGTAATTCGCTCCTGACTTTGAGCGACATGTTTACGCTCAAAGTCAAACGTCACATCATTAAAAACATATGCTCGCGTTTCGAGCTGGTCCTTCATCGGTCTAAGAGTCCACAAAGTCCTTCAAATGAGGCACCAAACATTCGCTGAAACCCCCCTGATTAGAACGAGCGATCGGTGGGTTTGTGAAGCCTCCTGAATGAAGGATATTCCCAATAAACTCGTATAAACATCTCCATTTGCTCCTTATTTGGGCGAACATCCTCCATTTTGTCCAGACGTGAGGTCAAACTGGGGAGGACCACTCCAGCGCAGCCAATCAGAGCGCTGCGTTCAGCTCTTACTTCCAGCTTGATGAGAAACAAAAGACTTTAGTATGACATGCAGACAGCGTGCAGCGGCCTCTTTTTTGCCGCAACGCCCTGATTTCATAAACGTACTCTTTGGAAAAACAATTTCGAATACGATTTTTTTTCAAAAGCCACGAACTTCATCTTCCAACGGAAAATACACAAAAAAACTCAAGTCATTGGGACAGACAGACTAAATGTGCAGGAATATTTCAAATGTTTGATGTAAATTGTATGTGTCATGTTTGTTTACATAAAAAAAAATCAAAAAAATTAAACAAAATTCAATTAAAAAGAGAAAAAGAAAAACAACAAGAAAAAACAAGGCTAAAATAACAATATTATTAATAAAAACATTTAAGATTTCCTCCGTCAAAAGGGAATATCTTTGACTTGGCGGCCCTCGTCACTGTCCCACTCACAGTTGTATTTTCATTGTTTCCTCCATGTTTGTTTAATCCCGTTTCGTCCCGCTTCGCACTCTGGGTCATACGAGGCCCAAACAATGTCACAAAGCAATTTCTCAACAATAAAAACCTGCGCATGACGATCCGCTGTCGCTACGGTAACATCATGATCTATGCACGTTGGAGTTATATTAATTACAACATCAAAGGTTCAAAGGTTTAAATCATTTGTCAAATACGGACAAAAAGCACCCCCTACAGGTCGGACGACTCATCGAACTAAAACGCAGCAAAGATAAATATACTTAGAATTTTGCTAAAAAATATAAACATGTTTTCACAGAATAGCAAATTTTTTAGGTTTTTAATTTCACTTCCTGTTTGTAATTGATGACATCACACTAGGAAATTACCCGGCAACCACTGGGCCGAAACTCATTACTTTATTGAACAAACGAAAATATATGAGAGCGACTTTTATTTTGTTGAATTCATGCTTAGATAGTTTAAAAAAGTAGTTTCTTTTGTGTAAATTCTGCGTGAACTTTGACTGGAACGAGTGTCCCTGGTGTGATGTCACTTCCTGTCATTTTCTCCACAAATACCTACTCGATTGGCGTCAAACTATCATTCGTGATTGTTCAATTCAAATTTAGCAATGGATATATATTATTATTCCATTACGTGAACACAATATTTTCCAGCTACATCTTAAATCAGCATTATAAATACTAGTACTAATATAAATACTAGTACTTTCAATGTACTCATTTACTGGCCCAGAGAAGTCCATGTAAACGTATATGTGAGTAAATGGAACGGAAACCTGTCCCTGATCTCGGTAAGACTCCGGTCTAACAAAGACGGTAATGGGATTGTGAAGGAAAGCCAATCTGCCCCCGGACGACACATCCCGCGGTAAGATATCACCGCGGTAACGCACGCCGCGGTGCCCTTTCAACGTTAGCGCTGTCGGCTGCAGATTTCAAAGGGAGATTCAAAACGGCTGATTCCGTCTTTTCGTTTTGAGCTCGTCTTTGCAATAAAATCCGCGCTGTAATGTTACGGTTCTGGGCCGGTGGTGAAGCTGGTCCGACCCATCGTTTGACGCAGACGGTCTGATCCGCGATGGGTTGTGTTCACGTTCTAGAATTGGATGTCTTGATCCCAGATGGAGGGTAAAGAGTACTGGATATTTGTACTCATGTAAAAGTACAGTTTACAAGGCTAAAATGTACTCGCGCTGCGTCTAAATCTGTATTTATGTCAGATTAAAAAGTACGGAGAGATGAAAGAAAAGAACTACACAGAGTGCCCAACATAACACGAGTTTACGTTCAGTTTCCATGGAAAGTCCCCGAGGCCTTTTCTGGTCCATGGGTCGGCGAATACTGAATGCTAAAAATTTGACTATTTACCATTTACCCATATTTAATTTCTCATATGATGTTAAACTTTTATATAATCGTGGCCATTACTTTGCCCTTTGTCTTTTTGGTTTATACAGTGTCATTTTACAGCAGAAGACGTTTACCCATGGGTACAAATAAAGTATCCGAAACCTTAAAGACCGGGCTCCCGAACGCTCTCAAACGAGCTTTATGTGCGCAAACGATCTTCACTGTTTCATCAGAGGAAGAGGAAACTTCAGAGAGATTTAAACTGAACCAGAGCCAACTTCATGTGTCGAGTCTGAGAGACCGAGATCAGGATTTACATGTCCTGACTTTAGACCTGGGTTAGTCCTGGTTTAGACCTGGTTTAGACCTGGGTTAATCCTGGTTTAAACCTGGTTTAGTCCTGGTTTAGACCTGATTTAGTGCTGGTTTAGATCTGTTATCGACCTGGTTTAGTCCCAGTTTAGCCCTGGTTTAGACCCGGTTTAGTCCCAGTTTAGCCCTGGTTTAGACCTGGTTTAGTCCCGGTTTAGTCCCAGTTTAGCCCTGGTTTAGACCTGGTTTAGTCCCGGTTTAGACCTGGTTTAGACCTGGTTTAGACCCGGTTTAGACCTGGTTTAGTCCTGTTCAAACTCTATAAAAGGCCTGTAGTACATGATCCCTGGAAGTCTCTGCTCTTTTCTCGAATAAACACATATTTTTGCTTTCAGTCGTCTAATTTCGAGTCCTTCACCTCATGTACAGGAAGTAGTATGTGTTTCTGGGTATAAACAGGAAGTAGTATGTGTTTTTGGGTATAAACAGGATGTAGAATGTGTTTCTGGGTTCAAACTAATATATACGCTGAGTCAAGCGCCGCGTGAAGCCTGTTTTGGTGGTTTCTGCGCCTCGTACATACGTTCATACTGTACACGAGCTGCGCCTGGAGCTTGGCCGTCAGGCAGAGCCACAACAGACACGTCGCATGAATAAATGAGCAGCGTTTGACCCATTTAAAAACCAAATGAAAGTCCCACTGCACACGGACACGCTTCGATGACTGTGAGCGCCCGATCATGGCGTCGAATGAGGAGCGAGGGGCTTTGGCTGGAGCTTTGAGGGATTCTGCTGCAGGTCGTGTGCAATCTATGATCCGGTTTCACACATGACACTAAATCTGGACTAGACCCAAGACCAAGCCAAGTCAGGACTAGACTGTGAATGTGCCCCTTGTAAGTCTGGAGTGAGCATTTTTATTCATTTGAAACGGGGCCATAGAGAACGTCCAGAAAGAATGTTAAAAGTACTACACAAAAAGTTACATTAAATTATTTTAATGTGATGTGATGTGATGTGATGTGATGTGATGTGATGTGATTTAATTTAATTTAATTTAATTTAATTTAATTTAATTTAATTTAATTTAATTTAATTTAATTTAATTTAATTTAATTTAATTTAATTTAATTTAATTTAATTTAATTTAATTCAATTCAATTCAATTCAATTCAATTTGAGATACTCAGTCGACTAATGGACCAAGAATGTATTTAGTCTGTCCGGATTTAAACTCAGGAACGGTCACGGTCCGAACTGAGGTTCTGTGTTCAGTCTTTGAGAGCCCCGACTCCGACTGTGAGACCAGAAAACACTCTGAACACATTTTTAAAACTGTTCAAAAATACCAAAACTGTGTTATTAATTTAGCCAGCCACTCTACCAATCACATTACAAATACATGGGACAGAGAGGGTCATTTTGTTTTGACGGACGAGGAATGGGAGCGTATATGTACGTCTTAATGGAGGGCCCGCAAAATCACATGTTTCTGAGGGAATACTGTTGGAAAAATGTGGCCCGTTTCTTCACAACACCCCGTCAAAGTGCCCATTATTCAAATTGTAACTGTTGGAGAAACTGTGGCAGCAGGAGGCAAACCACTGGGACTGTCGTCGCTCAGAAATATTGGACTGAAGTCGATAAAGCGCTGCAGATTGTTTATGGCATGTATTTGGGCCTCAAGACTCCTGCCGTGGACACAATCAGTGGATACCTTTGGAATACACGCCTACTGGCAGCAGGGGAAAAGGCACGTCACAAAAAATGGATGACACAAACTGGCCCGGCGACCGCTTCATCTGGAAAAGGACAAATTTGACCGACTCGGGACTTGTTAAATGTAAAAATAAATAAAAATAATAAATAATAAACTATATATATAATAAATAATACATAATAAATAAAACTTAATTTAAATAATACGTAATAAATAATACATAATCTAAATAATAAATAATACATAATCTAAATAATAAATAATATATAATCTGAATAATAAATAATACGTAATAAATAATTAAAATAAAATAATGCACATTTTTATTGGTGCCATCTCAGAGGGTTTTTTTTTGTCCAGGAAGTGTTTTTATTTATTTATTTTTTACAAATATCTGGCTTCAGTGTGTAAGATGACTTTTAAGGACATTCCTCTCATCTGGAATCAGGTCAGTTTCCTGGGGTAGAAATGGCCTAATAACGGTCAAAATGTGTGAGATGTTTGACCTGGTTTATGGTTCTTAACCCTGAAGGTCCTGGGCCTATCTCATGAAACCAAAAATACTTGATTTTCTGTTGTTGTTTTGTTCCTATTGTTCCTCCATCTGAAATCCTAACAACTCCTGAATCTCGCGAACACAACCGGGCGAAGCACAGTCTAATCTGATTTAGATTCCGCCGCGTTCTCTTTTATGCATCATTAATAATCCATGGGCAGCTCCTTATCCTGCAGGACGGCGGGGAAGTGTCTCATTGAGCTCTTTCCCCAGTCTGATCCTCCAAAAGTGCACGTGCGGCCGTTTAATATTTCATATCATAATGTGCATTCGGCATGAATCAGTTCTGTGAGATTATGTGAACCGTCCACTGCTTTAAAGAAAGGACTGGGAACATTTCACTCACGTTATAGGTGTCCTCCAGGGGCGACTGTGAAAAACAGAATAAACAGTGTTCATAGGGACTTGGTAATGTCCCAGCATCCCGTGTCCTTAGACAGACGTCCCAAGCTCCCGTGTCCTAAGACCCTCCTTCTCGGCCAAGAAAAACGACCAAAACATCATTGGGGAGAAGTAGAAACCTTGAGGAGTTCCACAGTGAAGGAGAAGGACAGGCGGACGTGAGAGAGACGGTGGAGCTGGACCGTTTCTCCAGGCAGTTGAGGAGCATCTGGAGGTCCACAGGTCATCGATCGAATAAGAGCAAAATTAAATCCATAAGGAGCCTCCGTTAGCTAACCCGCTAACACCTGAGCCCTTCTCTGCACCTTCAACCCTTTCTCATTCTCATTCACACCACACGCAGTCATTTTTTGGCTGATGTATCTCCATGGACGTTTCGAGCCGCGGTCAACATACGAAACGCCAGATTTGGTCAATAACGGTCACTTTTTGGAGAGATCTTTTTACAAAATCCCCCAAAAAAACAGACACAGCGACAGACATTATTCGTTTACACCTCTTTTTCTTTTTCTAATCGGAGCCCGAACGAACCAAGTTTCAAACTCAAACAAGGCCAAAACCCAGACTAAACCAAACAAAGCTAAGACTAAGCGACTGCGGCCACGCTCAACCTTCAGAACAGAGCTTAAAAACACACACATCATCTTATTCTTTGGCTGTAAATAATCTCAGATTCTGTTAGATTTCATGTTTGATGTCTTGTAATGTCCCGTTATGTGTCTTTATGTGTCTTCACCTCAGGAACACGGATGTGTTTCAGCTTTCGACACATGATTTACTCTTTCTGTCCTGAGATGCGCCGTGACAACAGGCCAAAACCCGTCTGAGTCTGCTCCTCTGGGAGAAAAAACTAAACAAGGTTGTGCTGTTTCCATGGAGACGACATACCTGCAGCAGTCGTCTGTCCGATCACGTGACGGCTCGGCTCGGGCTTCCGCTCAGGCCCCGCTCGGGCTCATGTTCGGGCCCCACTCAGGCCCGCTCGGGCTCCCGCTCAGGCCCCGCTCGGGCTCATGTTCGGGCCCCGCTTGGGCTCCCGCTCGGGCCCCGCTCAGGCCCCGCTCGGGCTCATGTTCGGGCCCCGCTCGGGCTCATGTTCGGGCCCCGCTCGGGCTCATGTTCGGGCCCCGCTCGGGCCCGCTCGGGCTCCCGCTCAGGCCCGCTCGGGCTCATGTACGGGCCCCGCTCAGGCCCGCTTGGGCTCATGTTCGGGCCCCGCTTGGGCTCCCGCTCGGGCTCCCGCTCAGGCCCCGCTCGGGCTCATGTTCGGGCCCCGCTCGGGCTCATGTTCGGGCCCCGCTTGAGCGTCATTTACCTTCTGTGTTCCTCTTTCTGGACTCATTTTAACGAGCCGATGACAGGTTTTTGTGACTTTACATTATTTATTCCTGTTGTTAAAATACATTTTAGTTTTACAAATTGCTATTTGAAGAGAAAAGTGGACAAATCTCTAGGAAACGACAGGAAGTGACATCACAGAGGGATTAGGCGTGTTGTTGTTTAGCCACGCCTCTGGAGGGTCGAATGGGGTGCGGAGGCGGAGCTAAAAGTGGTTGGAATGGTCAGCGTGTTGCGCATTTGTTTGACGTCTCTGCGTCTGCGATGCGCGGTCAGTTCGCCTCATGTCCTGCGGGGGGCGTTTGGCATGTATTTCAGGCTTTATGTACTGGAAACATCATATTCCGGGTATTGAATGTTGTGCGTCGATAAACAGGAAACAGCGTCGATAAACAGGAAACAGCTGTTGCTAACGCGCACAACACGAGTTAGCGTCGAAGCTAAAGGTTTATCACAAGATCCAGTCAGTGTTTGGTGAGAAATCGTTCGTTTCTTTCTGCTTTTCGCCGTCTCGTTTTGGCCGTTCTCGCCCTCTCTCGTCCAATCACGTCGCTCCGGTCTGTAGCTCCTCCTTTGCCCCGCGATCCAGGGGCCCAAAACGAGAGCCTGAACGCTTAAACCAGGACAAGAGCAGGACTAATCCAAACCTACGGGGCGATTAAAGGCCTCTGAACCTTTCACGATGCGTAAAATAAAGTCCTTTTCTTGAATCTTTTGTTTTGCGAGATTCAATTTAGTCTCGAATTTGCTTCTCTGCGTCTTCTTTTACCGGCTTTTGTCCCCCCAGTGTGGCACAAGCCGGCGGTGGGTGTTTGCGTCTCACTAATCATGTGTGCAACGTTAATTATCTTCTCTCGGGCGCTTTGAGAACCCGCCGGCGTCGAATCCTCGAGGGGGGGATTTTAATTACTCCTGTTACAATTAGTCCCGGCGCCGCCACGTCCGCCGTCGATAAATCACCGCATTAGACGAACCTTTGACGTCGTCCCATTTATAATCCTCCAAATCCACATTTCGGCTGAACAAACAGGACCCGCGGACATGTATCGACGGGTTCATGAAGCGGCTTTTACCTCGACCTGGTCCAAGTCTTTCAGGTAATTATCCAACATGTAGAAGGAAGGCGTATATTTTTAGACATATTGTGCCAAAAAAGTAAAGCTGCGTTATCTTTAAAGCGCCCCCTACAGGTCGGACGACACGTTGAACTAAAACGCCGTTATGATAAATATATTTTTCGAATGTTGATAAAAAATTATAAAAGCGTTATCCCAGAATAGCACGTTTATAATTTCACTTCCTGTTTGTAATTGATGACATCACAGTGGGAAACTAGCAAAACATCTCATCTAATGTCAATTTTTTATTAAATTTGACATAAAAAATATATGAGAGCGACTTTATTTGTTGAATTCATGTTTAGAGAGTCAAAAAAGTAAATTCTGCATAAACTTTGACTGGAATGAGAAATGTCCCTGTTGTGATGTCACTTCCTGTCCCTGTTGTGATGTCACTTCCTGTCCCTGCTGTGATGTCACTTCCTGTCATTTTCGATAGATTTTTCCACGTTTCCTCCACAAATACCCGCTCGATCGGTGTAAAACTCTCATTTTTCTGTACGACAGGTTTAAACACACCAAATAAAGTCAGAATTAGACTTAGAATTAGATGGTAAAAACCCGTCAGAGGCACGATGCTCAGAAAAACTACATTTATGTATTGCTTTCTGTCACTTGTGTAAAAACCAGGTTCATTCTTCATCAAGATCATTATTTATTATTATTATTATTATTATTATTATTATTATTATTATTATTATATCCCCGCTCCTCCCCTCTCTGCTCCTCCTGCCTCCTTCAGCTCCTCCCTCTCTCTGCTCCTCCCTGCTCCTCTCTCTGCTCCTCTCTGCTCCTTCCTGCTCCTCCTCCTCTCTGCTCCGCCCCGCTCCTCTCTGCTCCTGCCTGCTCTCTCTGCTCCTCTCTGCGCCTGCCTGCTCCTCTCTGCTCCCCCCTCTCTGCTCTCCCCGCTCCTCTCTGCTGTCCTCTCCGCTCCTCTCTGCTCTGCTCCTCTCCTCTCCGCTCCCTCTGCTCCTCCCCGCTCCTCCCGTCCCTGCTCCTCTCTGCTCCTCCTGCTCCTCTCTGCTCCTCCCCTCTTGCTCTCCCTGCTCCTCTCTGCTCCTCCTGCTCCTCCCTGCTCCTCTCTGCTCCTCCTGCTCCTCTCTGCTCCTCCCCTCTCTCTCCTCCCTGCTCTCTCTCTGCTCCTCCCTGCTCCTTCCCTGCTCTTCTCCGCTCTCCCCTGCTCCTCTCTGCTCCTCCTCTCTGCTCCTCTCTGCTCCTCCCCTCTCTGCTCCCTCCCTGCTCCTCCCTCTCTGCTCCTCTCAGCTCCTCCCTGCTCCTCTCTGCTCCTCTCTGCTCCTCCCCTGCTCCTCTCCTCTTCTGCTCCTCCCTGCTCTCTCTGCTCCTCTCTGCTCCTCCCTCTGCTCCTCTCTGCTCCTCTCTGCTCCTCCCTGCTTCTCTCTCTGCTCCTCTCTCTGCTCCTCTCTGCTCCTCTCTGCTCCTCCCTGCTTCTCTTCCTGCTCCTCCCTGCCTTCTCTCTGCTCCTCCCTGCTCCTCCCCTCTCTACTCCTCCCTGCTCCTCTCTGCTCCTCCCCTCTCTACTCCTCCCTGCTCCTCCCTGCTCCTCCCCGCTCCTCCCCCGGTCTGATTTAAGCGTGAGGAGCCGCCCACACCTCCACGCTCTTTAGCTCTTCATCAGTGGCCGCAGCGAGGCAGAAAATGGTTCTAAATAACCCGACGTTAACGACGAAACGATTTACGGTTTATCTGCTGCGGCTACACTTCCTGCACGGGTGTAACGACTGTAATGACCCTAACGACTATAACGCCCGTAACGACACACGCCACAAGAGGCCGTGAATACCTAAGGGGTCTGCAGGCGTGTGCACAGCTGCATTTGGCCTTTTTATAGAACACGTATTACATGATTTTTGCTGTATATACATGATATTTATAAAGGCGTCTGAATCTAAAGTACTCTCTCCACCTGAGTACGATTAGCCTCGCTGCAAGTTTATTTATAGAGCTTCACGACAACCAAAGTGCTTCACAAGACGCAGGAACATCTAAAAGCACGAGCACAATGCATAATGAAACATGGAAGAAATACGAGGATAAAAAAACATTCAAACCTGTAAAAGTGGCGCAGTTTCAGGTGTTGAAAGCAGCGACAGCAAAGTCCTGATCTTCTCTCTGTGACCGGGACCAGGGCACGTCCAAAACCATGTGGTTGGAGGTCCGGGCGAGGCGGCGAAGAGCGTCACAAACAAACATTGAGATGACTATATCAATGGGAAAAGGGAACAGGGAGCGCGTGGTGTCGGGAGAGGACGGGCGCGACGCGGGCGTGTCCCGGGTGACAATTGTGTGTACATATCAGTCAAAATATTTAGAATAAGCACATTTTTTAATCTTATTTAGTTAATTCATTTTATTTGTTTATTTGTTTATTTATATATTTATTATTATTTGTATTTATTTATGTATTTATGTATTTATGTATTTATGTATTTATGTATTTATGTATTTATGTATTTATTATCATTATTATTATTTAATTTTATTTCCATTATTATTGTTCTTTTTTTAAAATGTATTGATACATTTATGGATTTATTCATTATTATTATCTTATTGTATTTATTTATTATTATTGTTGTTCTTTTTTTAAATGTGTATTCATTCATTTATGTATTCATTTATATATTTATGAATTGTTATTCTTATGAAATGTATTTTATTTTGTATTAGTTTTAGGTGTTGTATCTGTTGTTTCACGTTGCACCTTGCCCCCCGAAGCCCGTTCCCCCCGGACAACGGCAACAATAAACCATTCCCCGATTCTGCCTCGACCGACAGAGGGTCCGAAAACCAAACGACAGAACGGTCGTTTCAGAGCCACACCCGCCCTCGTTTATGTATTTATTTACTTCTTCTGTGGAACATCTTGGCTTCGCGCTGACAAAAGAGCATCTCAGCATTTTGTAGCACAGCGCGTAGGTGTAAGATACGGATACAGAGACGAATGCGTTGGACGGCAGCCAGAAGACCCCTCCTCCTCCACCTCCTCCTCCTCCTCTTCCTCCCTCGGGACCAGCCTCCTGCACACTGTAATGTATCTGCGCTGGAGGTGTAGCGCAGCAGGAGGACGAGGTGGGCCTTCCATCGCTCTTCTTCTGCTCTGACCCTTCTGCACGCCTCACACACACACACACACACACACACTCCCCTCCTCTTCCTCCCCTCCTCCTCCTTTCATCTCTCGTCTCCTCATGCTAATCCCGTCTCCCCCGAGCGCTGGAGTCGCTGCGGCGCTGACAGATTGTACTCACCTGCCTGATTTACATACTCGCCGCCCGGAGAGACCCTGCGCCGGAATAATTCAGCTTTTCGTTGAACTCGGCGGAATATTTTACAGTGCGATTGGAGGGGCGCGCGGGACGGGCGGTTTGTCCTGTAGGGGGACGTGAACGCTGCGTTTGACCCGCGTCTTCTGTCGGGAGCGTTGGACGGCGCCCGAGGGTCTTCTGCTTCTCCTGGGCTTCAGCTTCTTCTGGTCTTTGTGTGGCCGAGAGGAACGTGTGAACTCCAAACGGAAACATCAGACAATCATTTACATCGTTTAGAATTAAAGGCAAAACTGTTCAACACGGAAACAAACAAAACATACATGTGTGTATTTGCACCTCTGCACATGCTCAGTTAGGGCTTCTCTTCTCCTCTAGGGCTTCAATCTCTGCACATGCTCAGTCAGGGCTTCTCTTCTCCTCTGCACATGCTCAGTTAGGGCTTCTCTTCTCCTCTGCACATGCTCAGTTAGGGCTTCTCTTCCTCTCTGCACATGCTCAGTTAGAGCTTCTCTCTCCTCTGGCACATGCTCAGTTAGGGCTCTCTCTTCTCCTCTGCACATGCTTCAGTTAGGGCTTCTCTTCTCCTTGCACATGGCTCAGTTAGGGCTTCTCTCCTCTGCACATGCTCAGTTAGGGTTCTCTTCTCTGCACATTGCTTCAGTTAGGGCTTCTCTCTCTCTCTGCACATGCTCAGTTAGGGCTTCTCCTCTGCACATGCTCAGTTAGGGCTTCTCTTCCCTCTGCACATGCTCAGTTAGGGCTTCTCCTTCTGCACATGCTCAGTTAGGGCTTCTCTTCTCTCTGCACATGCTCAGTCCGGCTTCACTTCTCCTCTGCACATGCTCAGTTAGGGTTCTCTTTTCCTCTGCACATGCTCAGTCACAGGTTTTCTCCAGGTGGTTTGAGTTTGTCCTCAGAGCACATGTGCAGAGCGCTAACAACAAGCTGCTGTCTCGCTCTGGTTCTGAAAGCTCACGTTAGAGGGCGGAGCATGAACGGGCCTCTGAACACGCCCACAGACTGAGCAGCTGCAGGAGAAGAAGACCCCAAGCTTCCTGGCAGTACTGCTCAGCGGCCTGTTAGAGGGGGCGCTCGGGGCGTCTCCAGATATTGAGCCCGTATCGTGTTTCATTTGCGACTTTGTGGCGCGTGCGACGTCTCGTTTATTTTGTCTCTGTAAAAACGGAGTGAGCGCGGCGGCGTTTACGACGTCCTCACCTCCAGGTCCGATCACGCTCACCCCCCATCACCGGGGGGACGGACTTTTGCACCTCCTCCACATCCTCCTCCTCTCTTTCCCCTTTGCTCTCTTCTCTCTCTCGGCTCTTCCTCCTTTTCCTCTTCCTTCTATAACTCTCTCCCTCCTCTTTCCAGTCTCTCTCTCCTCCTCTATTTCCTCCATCAGCCCTCTCTTTCTTTTGTCTCTCTCCCCCTTTTTTCTTCTCTCCTCTCCTCTCTCCTCCTTCTTCTCTTCTTGCGTCTCCTCTTTTTCTCTCCACCTCAGTCTCCTTCTTGTCTCTCTCTTTCTCTCTCTTTCCTCCTCTTACCTTCTTCTTTCTATTTGATTTGGTTTTTTTCTTCTTTTATTTTCACATTTATCTCGTCTCTCTTGTTGCTGTCCCACTCTGTTCTCTCTCCACCCTGCTTCTGTTTTCCTCCCCTTTGTCTCTTTTTCTTTTGTCTCTCCCTCTCTCTCTCCCTTTTCACACTCCTCACAGCACAAATCGGATGAAGAATCCTGGAGCTTAATGTTTGGGCTTTCTTTCCCCCCTCTCTCTCCCTCTCTCTCTCCTCTCTCTCCCCCTCTCTCCCCCTCTCTCCCTTCTCTCCCCCTCCCCTCTCTTCCCCCCTCCCTCTCCCCTCCCCCTCTCTCTCCCTCTCCCCCCTCACACTCTCAACAGTAGTAGCGGTTACAAATCGGATAAAGAATCCTGCCGTGTTGTCTCTCCTCCTCGAAATAGGCGTGTCTCCCCCCTGTCTTCCCTCTCTCCTCTCTCCTCTTCCCTCTCTCTCCCCCCTCTCTCCCGCCTCTCTCTTCCCCTCTCCCCCCTCACACTCCTCACCACAGTAATAGCAGTTACAAATCGGATAAAGAATCCTGGAGCTAAATGTTTTGGGCTTTTCTCCTCCCCCCCTCTTCTCTCTCTCTCTCCCCTTCTCTCTCCCCCCTCACCTCTCTCCCCCTCTCTCCCCCTCCTCCTCTCTTCCCCCTCCCCCCCTCTCTCCCCCTCTCTCCCTCTCTCCTCCTCCCTCTCTCCCCCCTCTCTCTCCCTCTCTCCTCTCCGTCCCTTCTCCCTCGTCATCCTCCTCTCACCCCCTCCACATCCTCACAGTAGTAGCGGTTACAAATCGGATAAAGAATCCTGCGTGTTGTTGGGCTTCTTCCTCCGCCTCTCCTCCTCGTCTCTCTCTCCCTCCTCTCCTCCTCTCCTCCCCTCTCCCCCCCCTCGCCCTGCTCGCCCACTTTCCCCCCTCTCTCCCTCTAACCTATTCCCCCTCCCCTTCTTCTCCCGCTCTCTCCCTTCCCTCTCTCCCCTCTCTCCCTCCTACTCCTCCTTCCTCCCCTCTCTCATTCTCCAAGTAGCGGTTAACACGCCCCCCCCGCTTAAAAATCTCGTGTCTCTTGACCGTGTCTCCCCCCTCTTCCCCTCTTCCCCCCTCTCATCCGCCCTCCCACCCCTCTCTCTCTCCTCCCCCCTCTCTCTCTCCCTCTCTCCCGCCCTCTCCCCCCCTCTCTCCCTCTCTCCCCCCTCTCTCCCGCCCTCTCCACCCCTCTCTCCCGCCCTCTCTCCCCTCTTCTCACCCTCCCCCCCTTCCCCCCTCTCCTTCTCCACCCCTCTCTCCCCTCTCTCCCCCCTCTCTCGCCCTCTCTCCCCCTCTCTCCTGCTCCTCTCTCCCGCCCTCCCTCCCCCCCTCTCTCCGCCCTCTCTCCCCCCTCTCTCTCTCTCTCCTTGTCATGTTCCTCCTTCTCTTTGATCAGAGGAGAACGTCTTTTACCTTGAACACTTGGGTTTTATTGTGCTCAGACTGAGATGATCAAAGTGCTTTTCTTCTTCTTCTTCTTCTTCTCTTCTTCTTCTTCTTCTTCTTCTTCTTCTTCTCTTCTTCTTCTTCTTCCTTCATCGGGAGCACGGAAAAAGCAGGCTCCTGGGTAAAAATAGAGTTGACTGGGTTTATTCTTAGACGTCTGCTGTATAAATATCAAACAAACACATCGTTCATTCCAAACGTCGTCCCTAAAGTCGGACTTCAGCTGGAAAAATGTGCGTTTCCCTTTGTCCTTCTCTCTAAGCACCTTGTTGTTCTCCTTTTCTAAATAAAACGCCACCTGCTCGTCTCCACGGAGATGGCATTGTTTTGCCGACGATGGAGATACCGCGGGTCAGATCACGGGCCAGATCCGTGGCGAGGCGAGTCGATTGCTCGCAATAAGAATGAAGAAAACCTGGCTCGGGCTTGATTGGACTTTCCTCACAGTTTATGACATGAACGCGATCTAAAATGTTCCGTCATGGGGCTTTAAAATCAAAACCAACCATGCTTCTATATGGGGCGACACTTGGCACCACATTTCAACCGCCATTTCTATTTAATGAGGGTTTTTTTACGTTTAGGAAAAGCAAAAAGTCTCGGTAAATTTATGGCGCGATCCGTAAAAGAGACTTGGTTCTGCTGAAGGGAAAGGACAAGAAGAAGAACCGCAGACATAAAACGAGATGAGACGCCGCCCGAGCGATCGCAATCTGCCCGAACGCCCTCGCGGGTCTGACCCTCGCGAGGCACCGTCAGCCCACCGCTTGTCCCTCGGAGCGGGGCCGGTCCCGTCCGAGGCCTTTTATACCTGCGGCGGGAACGTTCGAGCTCGTTATATTTGGACGCGGGGGAAACGGCGGCTGAAGGACGTTTGGATGCGGCTTTCGTCTTGATTTGTGGACGTGACGGACTGTAATCTCATCACGCTGCGTTTGCCTTCGGACAGGAAAGGCCTAAACGGTACTCGAGAGTCACATTAGTTAGAAGTGACAGGGTTTTACGATTGTCTAACTTTGACTTTATTTGGTGTATTTTTGCCTGTCGTACATATAAATGATAGTTTTACACCGATCGAGCGGGTATTTGTGGAGAAAACGTAAAAAAAATCTGTTGAAAAGGAACAGGAAGTGACATCGCACCATGAATTCAACTAAATAAAGTCGCTCTCATATATTTGCATTTGTCAAATAAAAATAATGGTGACATTAGATGAGTTTTGGCCCAGTGTTTGCTGGGTAATTTCCTAGTGTGATGTCATCAATTACAAACAGGAAGTGAAATTATAAACCTAAAAAAATGTGCTATTCTGTGATAACATTTTTAACTGCGTTTTAGTTCAATGAGTCGTCCGACCTGTAGGGGGCGCTTTAAGTAGTGCTGATATGCCGGTCTCAAAAGGGAAATGTCTAATTTTGGTAAAAGTTATTTAGCCCTAAAACGGGGCACCAGCCCAATTCGATAAATAATTGTAAATCTGAAGGGAGACCACCGTGCGGTTGAAAAAAGGACTCGTGCCGTAACCAGAAAATCACAAGAACCAGAATTCTCTCGTGCGGTTTATTTATCAGATAGTCAAATCAGCAGTGTTCAAAAACAGCATTAAAACATTAACAAGTCACGTTCACAAGCTATAGCACATTCACCTTAAACAGAAGCTAGCTTTTGTTTGAAACGGGGGGTTTTAACTAAAGAAGTTGGGGTTTTAAACAAAATCTGCCCCTTCTGCATTTCCGGCCAGGAGCTGAAATCGGCTTAGGTGAAACGCCGCCCCTCTTTCCGGAACGGGCCAATCCGCGGAACCGATCTGCTCTGCAAGACTCCGTCCCAGTCGAGTGCCGCCAGAAACCCAACCCGGCTCGTAGTTCCGTAGTGTCCAGGGGGCGTGGTTTATGCACTGAAGCGAGCTGATGATGCGCTCCGGCCCGAAGTTCCACAAATATCCTCCGGAAGTCGGCGCGCTGACACACACACGTTTACACGCCGCGCCGGTCATTTAACACAAATCGCGTTAACGAATCAGAAAATACGCTGCCAGTCGATTAAAAAGGGTAAAGAGTAAGAAAAGCGAGCCAAGATACGGCGAAAAAGGACTGAAAAGAACCGAACGCGATTCCCACTGGCTTCTGGACCTTTGTCTCCAGCGCATCAAGGGGGCGTGTCCTGATAATTGAAAATGATTGGGTTCTGTTTTTCCAGCGCCGTTAACCTTGTTCTCAATGTTTTCCCTTTGTCATTTACACGCTAAAAGTTCATTCTTGCGTGTTTGAGTAACCTTTCAAAAAAAAAGTAACCATCGCTCCGACTTTCCCCGCCCCCTTCCCGACACGCCCACGGATACGAGAGCGGTTTTAAATTTAAAAGAATTGCAATTTAACAGTATTTGAATAGAAAACGTTTCGCAGCTTTAAGAACGTATGACATTTTTGGCGTGAATAAAATTAAAACAAGAACATTTTATCGTTAATACATTAGTAAACGGATTTATAACGGCTAAAGGTGCTAGTCGTTATGGAGGTGCTAAAGATAACAACGAATAGAAAGGGCAAAAGGAAATCAACCCACAAGTCAAAGTGGTTTTACAGTGTCCAAAACAAAAAGTACTGATCCACGGGCACCGTAGATAATGATTATACAGAAAACAAAAGCGTAATATGTCTTCATTAAGATTTTAATTTGACTACAACCTCTCCTTTATGAGGGAAAAAATGCCACCACTTTTTGCCACTAAAGCAAAAAATAATGTGTAATAATCTGGCAGAGAAAAGGTTTTTTTAAAATTATTAACATCATCCTTATTATTATCATCATTATTATCATCATCACTATCACCACTATTTTATTATTATTATTATTTTATTATTATCATTTACATCATCACATCTCATTATATATCATTATTATATTATTATCATCATCATCATCATCATCATCACCATCATCATCATCATCTCATCATATCACCATCATCATCATCATCACCATCATCATTATTATCATCATCATCATCATCACCAATCATCATTATTATACATCATATCAATCATCATCATCATCATTATCATCATCACGACTCTCATTCATCATCATCCATATCCTTATTCATTTTAGTATCTCATACATCATCATTATTAAAATCATCATCATCAAACCATCATCATTATCATCAATCATACTATCATCATTATTATCAATCATATCATCACATCAATCACAACATCATTATTCATCGCTCATCATCATCATCATCATCATAATCATCATTCACCATCATCATTATTATCATCATCATCATATCACCATCATCATTTATCATCACCATCATTCAATCACCATTATTATTATCATCATCATCATCATCACCATCAAATCATTATTATCATCATCATCATCAATCACCCATCATCATTATTTCATCATCATCATCATCATCACATCATCATCATCATCATCATCATCATCATCATCACCATTATTATTATCATCATATCATCACCATCATCATTATTATCATCATCATCATCATCACGCATCATCATTATTATCATCATCATATCATCTATCACCATCATATTATTATCATCATCATCACCATCATCATCACCATTATTATTATCAATCATCATCATCATCACCCCATCATTATTATATTATCATTATCAATATTATTATCATCATATTATTATATTATTATTTATTTTTTATATAATATATCCTTTTTTATTAATTCCTTTTTTAAAGAAGAAACGGAGAACCCAGAACATAACAGACAACGAACGACCAGGGAGCAAGAAATACTAGACTAGACTTTACGGCACAATCGACTTAAAAATGAATCCTGTTCGTCCAAAGTCAGTCAAATTGTGGTGTTTATTTCCCGTTTCGGAGCAGGTCATTCCAGAGATATTAACCCTAAACCAGGACAAAGGTTAAACTGTCCTGTATTTGACCCATCGTTCAGTGGTTCTGGGTCAGCAGCAGCAGCAGAGACCAGAACATCTCTACAACAAATTCTACCAGGACGTAAGTAACCTCAAAGGCCGTTGCTAGCGCTAAAAATACAACACAAAGTCCTCAAAATGTTGCATGTGACGGGAAGACGAAAGCCCATGAGTTAGAAGTCATTCGAGCACTAAAGGACTAGAGCAGGACTAAAACGGACTAAAACAGGACTAAAGTAGGCCTAGAGCAGGACTAAAACAGGACTAAAACAGGACTAAGAAGGACTAAAGAAGGACTAAAACAGGACTGAAGCAGGACTAAAGCGGGACTAGAGCAGGACTAAAACAGGACTAAAGCAGGATAAAGAAGGACTAAACAGGACTGAAGCAGGACTAAGCGGGACTAGAGCAGGACTAAAACAGGACTAAAGCAGGACTAAAGCGGGACTAAAACAGGACTAAAGAAGGACTAAAGCGGGACTAAAACAGGACTAAAGAGGACTAAGAGGACTAAAACAGGACTAAAGAAGGACTAAAACAGGACTAAGAAGGACTAAACAGGATAAAGTAAGGACTAAAGGACTAAACAGGACTAAAGAAGGACGAAAACAGGACTAAAGAAGGACTAAAAAGGACTAAGTAGGACTAACACAGGACTAAAGACAGACTAAAGCGGGACTCAAAACAGGACTAAAGACAGGACTAAAGAAGGACTAAAGAGGACTAAAACAGGACTAAAGAAGCGACTAAAAACAGGACTAAAGAAGGACTAAAACAGGACTAAAGTAGAGCTAAAACAGGACTAAAGTAGGACTAAAGAAGGATAAAGCGGGACTAAAACAGGACTAAAGAAGGACTAAAGAAGGACTAAAGAGGACTAAAACAGGACTAAGAGAACTAAAACAGGACTAAGAAGGACTAAACAGGACTAAAGTAGGGACTAAAGGACTAAAACAGGACTAAAGAAGGACTAAACAGGACTAAAGAAGACTAAAAACAGGACTAAAAGTAGGACTAAACAGGGACTAAAGAAGGACTAAAGCGGGACTAAAACATGGACTAAAGAAGGATAAAGAAGGACTAAGAAGGACTAAAACAGGACTAAAGAAGGACTAAACAGGACTAAAGAAGGACTAAAACAGGATAAAACAGGACTAAAGAAGGACTAAAACGGACTAAAGGGACGAAAACAGGACTAAAGCAGGACTAAAACAGGACTAAAACAGGACTAAAGCAGGACTAAAGCAGGACTAAGCAGGACTAAGTAGGACTAGAAGGAAAAAACAGGATAAAGCAGGCACTAAAACAGGACTAAACAGGACTAAAGTAGGACTTAGAGCAGGACTAAAGCAGGACTAAAGCAGGACTAAAGCAGGACTAAAGAGACTAGAGAGGTAACAGGCTAAGCCAGGATAAAAACGGATACTAAAACAGGACTAAAGTAAGGAGAGCAGACTAAAGCAGGACTAAACAGGACTAAAGCAGACTAAAGCTAGCGACTAAGTAGCTAAACAGACTAAGAAACAACCAGTGTCAATCAAAACCAGATAAGAATACCCTAGTCTAAGGTTTACATATAAACGCTCTCCTCTGTCTCTCTCTCTCTGTCTGTCCTCTCTCTCTCTCTCTCTCTCTGTTCCTTCTGTCTCTCTCTCTCTGTCTCTCTCTCTGTCCTCTCTCTTCTCTCTCTGTCTCTCTCTGTCTTCTCTCTCTGTCTTCTCTCTCCCATCTGTCTCCTCTGTCTCTCTCTCTGTCTTCTCATCTCTCTCTCTCTCTCTCTCTTCTGTCTCTCTCTCTCTCTCTCTCTCTGTCTCTCTCTCTCTCTCTCTCTCTCTCTCTCAGTCTCTCCTCTCTTCCTCTCTCTCTATCTTATCTCTCTGTCTCTCATCTTCTCTTCTGTCTCTGTCTCTCTCTCTCTGTCTCTCTCTCCTCTCTGCTCTCTCTCTCCCTCTCTCTCTGTCTCCTCTCTCTTCTCCTCTCTCCTCTTCTCTCTCTCTCTCTCTCTCCTCTCCTCTTCTCTCTCTGGTCTCTCTTCTCTTCTTCTCTCTCTGTCTCTTCTCTGTCTCTCTCTCTCTTTCTCTCTCTTCGTCTCTCTTCTCTCTCTCAGTCTCTTCTGTCTCTTCTGTCTCTCCTCTCTCTCATCTCTGTCTCTCTCTCTCGTCTGCTCTTGTCCTCTCTCTGTCTCTCTCTCTTCTTCTCTCGTCTCTCGCTCTCTCTCGTTCTCTCTCTCCTTTTTCCTTCCCTCCTCGTCCTCTCGTCTCTCTCTCTATCTCTTCTATCCCTTGTCCTCTTCTCTCTTCTGTCTCTCTCTCTCTCTCTGTTCTCTTCTCCTCTATCTCTCTTCTCTTCGTCTCTCTCTCCTCCTCTTCATCTCTCTCTCTCATCTCTTCTATCTTGTCTCTTATCTCTCTGTCTCTCTCTTTTTGTCTATCTCTCTCTGCTCTTGTCTCTTGTTTTTCATCATCCTTCTCTTCTCTCCTCTTCTGTCTCTCGTGTCTCTCTCTGCTTCTCTTGGTCTCTCCCTCTTCTCTCTCTCTCTCTCTCTCTCTCTCTTCTCTCCTCCATCCTTCCTCTTCCTCTCCTAATCTTTCTGTCTCTCTCTCTCTCCTGTCTCTCTCTCCTTCTCTTCTTTTCTCCCTCTCATCTTTTATCTCCTCTCTCTCTTCTCTGTCTCTTCTCCTCTCTCTCTCTCTGTCTCCTCTCTCTCTCTATCTACTTCTATCTTCTGTCTCTTCTCTCTCTGCTCCTCTCTGTCTCTCTTCCTCTCTCTCTATCTTCTCGTCTTCTCTCTTTCGTCTCTCTCTCTGCTTCTCTCTCTCTTGTCTCTCATCTATCGTCTCTTCTCTCGTCTATCTCTCCTCGTCTCTCTCTCTCTCTCTCTTCTCTCTCTGTCTCTCTGTCTCCTCTCTTCTCTCTCTCTCTCTGTCTCTCTGTCTCTCTCTGTCTCTCTCTCTCTGTCTCTCTCTCTGTCTCTCTCTCTCTCTGTCTCTCTCTCTGTCTCTCTCTCACTCTCTCTCTCACTCTCTCTCTCTGTCTCTCTCTCTCTCTCTCTCACTTTTCTGGACTGAGATGTCTGATGTTTTTCCAGGGATCTGTTGTAGCCCCTCCTTCAGTGATGTAGCCCCTCCTCCAGTTTGGGGGTCACTGCCCCGAGTGCTCCGATGACCACGGGCTCTTCTCTGAGCCCTTGGTGTTTCTCGTGTTCCTTTTTCCTGATGTTTCCATCACTTGGTGTTGCCACGTCAACCACAACCGCTTTCCTCTGGTGTTTATCCACCACCACAATGTCTGGTTGGTTTGCCGTTACCATTCTGTCAGTCTGGATCTGGAAGTCCCACAGGATCTTGGCTCGGTCCTTCTCTACCACCTTTGGGGGTGTTTCCCACTTTGACCTTGGGGTCTCCAGTCCATACTCCGCACAGATGTTATATAAATTGCTGTCCAGTGCGATATTCCGACTCATCCCCTCCGTCTTTATCAAACCCCATTTCCAAACATAAAACATAAACACCACAATCCGCAAAACATATTTCCAAGCGTCTCTTTTTGAACCCTATCATTTCCTCCGCGGTTTAACCCAACCTGCGGAGCTCTTCTGGGCCGCGTTTCCATGGCGACGGCTCCCTCTGCAGCAGAGAGCGCCGAGTTTATTAGATCTCCGGTCACACGTGGTCGTCAGGGAAATGGGGGAAAGGCAGACCGAGCCGAAGCCATCAACGCCTCAGTCCCAGAACAGGACGAGGACGGTTTGGATTGTGTCAGGACTTTGTAAAGAGTTAAAGTTATGAGCAGAGGTTACGCACACGACATTAGGCATTTGAGATTTTAGCAGAGTCAAGGGTGAAAAAGGACATTTTCTCCTGTAAGAGCTCCAAACACACTTACAACAAGAATAATAAAGAGCTGCGACAATCTAATAACAAGTATAAAATTGTGTGTTTATATTAAGTCAAAGTATTTAGTATAAGTTTACTAAGTTATACTTATTATCCTATTTAGCTTAACCCCAATTTTCATATTCATGCTTCATTATATTATTTCATTTAAAAATAATTAATACACTTGATTTTCCTTTTTTTTTTGCTCTGTATATTTTGTTAGTTTCATGTTGCACCTTTTCACCTAAGAAAGTGCCGTTAGTTTATGAATCTTTTTTTTATTCATGCGCTGATCATTATGTTTTATGTATTATTAATATTTAAGTATTTAATTACTTTATTAATTTATTTCAATTTAATTTAAATATTTAATATTGTATTATATTATTTTTATTATTTTTATTATTTTTTATTTTGATTTATTATATTATATATTATTATTATTATTATTTTATTATTTATTATTTATGTATATTATTTTTTATTATTTATGTTTCACGTTGCACTTGCACAGTTCCTGGTTTGTGAATCTTGTTTTTATTGTTTTTTTATGGCAATAAACCTTTTTCTGATTATGGAGTAAATCGTCTATAATTAAAACTAGTCAAAACTGACATTAAAAAGAGACACAAACGTCTAATCTCTCAAAAAAAGGACCAAAAGTGCATTTTTCTGGTCAATTTTTGGTCAGTTTGTGTCAAAGTTGAACCTCGATCAAGACATTTTCACACATTTGAACACGTTCTTGGTGCAAATATATTTGAAAATCACTGAGATTTTCATTTTTGTCAACATTTCCCACATCTATTATTTATTAATGTTCATTTAATGTCGTTTGTGCTGTAAATCCAGACAACTGACTGTAGTTTGTCCTGGTTTATGACGGAGAACTCGCAATAAACCGTAATAAAAGACTAATTAAAAAGTACCCAACAACAGGGGTCGCCAAACCCCACAAAAAATAAACACGCAACCGACTTTTGGACCCCCACAGCAAAATGAAACAGTAATCATTTAAGTTGTAAACCGTTTAAAAATTAGGTTTCATTGTATTTATCTGAGTAGTTTATTGTATTCTGACCTACTTTTACTGAAAAATACAGTTTTCAAATAAAAAAATTTATGAAATAAAGTGTTGAAATCATTTCGCGGCCCCCCCAACTCATGCTCTGTGACCCCCACTTTGTGGACCACTGCCCTGCAACACCGTGGCAAATAAATGTGGATTTTCTGATGATTAAAAAAGCAGTGAATCTCCAACACAGTTTAAGACCCTAAAGTCGCGAGTTTTATTCCAGCTTCAACAATTTGCTGAATGCCCTTCCCTCTCTCATCCTCCTTCCACGCTCTGTCCTGTCCAATAAAGCCAATGAGCCACAAAAAAACCCAGGAAGACTTCAAATTTACCTCACAAATGTTCAAAGCTCCGCCCCAAATAAACAAAGTGATGTTTGTGTTTGTCTTTTCAACCTCGAGAGCCTCCGACGCCTCTTGACTCTGAATCCGAGGTTAGACGCAGGTACTTCCAGCTCAGAGGCCGCGATCTCGTCCCCGACACCTCCGGGAGACAGATGAACCTGAAGACCGGCGACGCTGCTGAGAGTTCATCTGATCTACTCCTGCCGCGGGTCGATCGTTTGTGCGGAGCCGCGGCGCCGAGAGAGACGTCGCCGTGTTTCCAGTTTGAGAGACGGGCGGGGCGCCGCCAAGGCACTGCACTCAAAACATCACAGAAAACTCTGAAAATGAAACAGTACTTTTAGAATAAACATCAACACTATAAACGTGTCGAAATGAAAATAACACATGCAGTGGATAAAACGAATGACTAAAATGATGAGTGAAAATGTATATATATATTTTAATAAACACAACAAAAATAAAATAAATAAATTAAAAAATAATAATAATAATAATAATAATAATAATAATAATAATAATAATAATAAATAAAAATAATTAAATAAATGATTCAATAAATTGAAAAATAAATTAATTTGAAAAATAAATACGTGGCCCACTAAAACATTGGAAATACTAGTGTTGTTTTCAGGTTTATTTTTATTTTTTGTCAGTTTTTCTTTTGATGTATCAATGTTATTTGGTTCTATTTAGTTTTCGGTTGTACTTCCTGCGTTGCCATGGCACTTAAACACTTGTAACACTTTAGTTTGATTCCATTTGTGTTCTTTTTATGTACTGCTTCTGACCTGCTTTACAGTCCCTCTCAGATGTTCCGAATATTTGACCCGCACATTTGACATTTCACCACGCTTTTATGTGACTGATAAAAATCGTGTCGAAAAAAACGCGGCATTTCCAGCGTTTGAGCTTTTTCCTCAAAATATTCCATCGTAAAAATAGGCTCCGGGCTGTTGCAAGCAGGCGCCAGTTCGGATCCGTTCGGCCAGCGGCGGTTTCACGTTTAAAAAAGGAAAAACAGGTTCGGAAGAGCCCTGAAGTAAGTCCAGACAGATAGATTGAGGCGACGAGGACGGGACGGTGGGGGTCGCGGACCAGGTCGAGGGAGCAGCATGCTTAGTGCGCGCTTTTTCGACTTGACATGCAGTTTTGTGGTGGTTTTCTCTCCAGAGCAAAGTCCAGAGATAAATGTGACTGTCGTTCAGACTTTGCTAACAGATCAGATTCAGTGCCAACATAGAAAAAGTCCTGCGCGTCGCGTAGTGAAAAAACGACTGGGGACCTTGCAGCAACACGTGGCTTCCAGCCAGGCGCGTCTTTTAATGGTCCGCGTCACAATGGTGCTAAAATGTTGATGCGATTCATGTTTTAACAAAGCGACGTTGCTTCGAACAGTTCATCGTATTGAATACAAAAGGAACGTATTGACATGAAAATGGCGCTCGACACGAACGCGTTCTTCATCTGCCAACGGTGTTCTTCATCTGCCCAACGGTTCGTTCATCTGCCCAAACGGTGGTTCTTTCATCTGCCCAACGGTTCTTCAGCTGCCCAACGGTGCGTCTCATACTGCCCAACGGTTCTTCATCTGCCCAACGGTGAATGTGGTTCTTCATCTGCCCAACGTAGGTTCTTCATCTGCCTAACGGTTCTTATCTGCCAACGGTGGTTCTCTCATCTGCCCACGTGGTTCTTCATCTGACCTAAACGGTTCTTCATCTGACCCAACCGGTGGTTCTTCATCTGCCCAACGTTGGTTCTTCATCTGGCCTAACGGTTCTTCATCGGACCCAACGGTGGTTCTTCAATCATGCCCAACGGTGATGTCTTCATCTGCACGCTGAACCGGTTATTCTTCATCTGTACCCCAACGGTGGTTCTTCATACTGCCCAAACGTTCTTCATATTGCCCAACGGTGGTTCTGCATCTGCCCAACGGTGGTTCTTCATCTGCCCAACGGTTCTTCATCAGCCAAATGTGGTTCTTCATCGGCCGAAAAGTTCTTCATCGGCCCACACGGTGGTTTCTTCATTCTGAATCCCCAAACGGTGGTTTCTTCATCTGCCCCCAAGTGGTTTTTTCATCTGGCCCAAAGTGGTTCTTCACTGCCTAATGTTCTTCATCTGCCCAACGGTTCTTATTCTGCCTAATGGTTCTTCATCGTGCCCAACGGTTCTTCATCTGCCAAAATGGTTCATCTGCACCAATTTCTTCATCTGCACCTTAATAGCTTCTTCAGCAGACCAAACAGTCTTCTCTGCCTAATAGCTTCTTCATACTGAACCCAACCTGGTGGTTCTTCATCTGCCAACGGTGGTTCTTCATCTGCCCAAAGGTTTCTTCATCTGCCTAATGGTTCTTCATCTGCCCCAACGTTCTTCATCTGCCTAATGAGTTCATACTGACCCCAAGCTGTTCTGTCATACTGCCGAAAGTCTCATCTGCCTAATGCTTCTTTCAAGCATATCCCAACGGTTCTTCATCTGCCTAAAGCTCTTCATCTGCCCAACGTGGTTCTTCATCTGCCCTACGGTCGTCTTCATCTGCCCAACTGTGGTTCTTTCATCTGCCAAAAGGTCTTCATCTGCCTAATGGGTTCATTCTGACCCAAACGGTTCTTCAATCTGCCTAAATGTTCATCGCCCAAACTGTTCTTCATCTGCGAAAGTTCTTCATCTGCCTAATGCTTCTTCAGCTGACCCCCAACAGGTTCTCATCGCCTAATGGTTCACTACTGCCCAAACTGTTCTTCATCTGTTCTTCAACCGAAAGTCTTCATCTGCCCAACGGTGGTTCTTCATCTGCCCACGGTGGTTCTTCATCTGCCCAACTGCTCATCATGCCCAAAGGCTTCTTCCAGTGGCCCAACGGTTCTTCATCTGCCTAATGGTTCATCTGCCCACTGTTCTTCATCTGCCGGTTCTTCATTCTAATGCTTCTTCTGCCCAACGGTTCTTCATCTGCCTAATGGTTCATCTGCCCAACTTTCTCATCTGCCGAAAGGTTCTTCATCTGCCTAATGCTTCTTCAGCTGCCCAACGGTTCTTCATCTGCCCAACGGTGGTTCTTCATTTGCCCAACGGTGGTTCTTCATCTGCCAAACGGTGGTTCTTCATCTGCCCAACGGTTCTTCATCAGCCTTGAAGAACTGGTTCTCCTCCTGAGTGGGTCAAGCTCCACCGTCTCTCTCGCATCTCTGTCCATCCAAAGGAGTGGGATCTCTCCTTCACTGTGGAACTCCTCAAGGTTTCTACTTTTCCCAAAGATGTTTGGTAGTTTTTCTTGGCCGAGAAGGAGGGTCTAAGGACAGGGGGGGCTTGGGACATCTGTCTAAGGACGGGATGCTGTTTATTCTGTTCTCACTGTCGCTTGAGGAAACCGCTGATTTCAAACTTTACAGAAATTAAATTGAATTGAACGAACTCGATTATTAATAAAATGCTTGGGTTTTTTATTTAACATTAACATAATTTTATTTGTCTCTTTAAAATAAACATGTTTTTTTTACATTTGACCCACTTCTTGATGCCAGTCCTTATTCTGCCGTTTGTGTCTGTGGACAGTTGGACTCGGGACATCTTTTAGACTGGAACGACTCAAGCGTCTGTTCATCTGCCAGTAAAGGCCTGCACAGGAAACCCCGGCACACATTACTCTCAATATTTTCCCATTGAGCTTTCATATTCTGGGTCCACACCAGCAACGCTCTGAATTGAGCTGAAATAAAAGTCATTTTTACAGACAAGCCAAACCCCGCCTCCTTTTTCTTTTGGTAACTAGAGCTTTAAATCAGATTTCCAGGTTTCTTGCCTCGTCACACAAATCTCAAGATTTTTTTATTCCGCTCATCAAACTGCCGGTTTGGGATGGAAATCAGAGACATCTGCAAATTAGATAGAGAAATCTGGGCAAAAAAACATTTTTTTTTTCCAAACCACAAAAAAAATAAAAATAAAAAAGACAAAACTTGACACTATCTGAAGCAGCGGTGGAAGAATCACAAACGTTCAAACCGGCGTCATCCCTCACGTCACACCTAGAGGGTACAGTTCAGTCCAGCTCCTCAGATTGAAAAATGACTCTTGCCTACGACGACGGTTTAAACATGGTGATGGCATCTGAAAGACACTCTCACACTTCTGATGAGCTGATGTGACTTTTCCACCTCCGATTAGTCCATGACAAAACCCCTGTCCACGCTTCAGCAGGAGGTGATGGATGACGGAGCAGCTGGTGAGACGGAGCCCGTGTTTTAGGGGCTGCTCGCTCCCCCCTCCCGTCCCCCCCCTCCCCCCTCCCCTCTTCCCTCTCTTCTCTCTCTCTTCACGCCTCTCTCTCCGTCACAAGCCCGACTTGCGCCAGAGCGGAGGCAGCTGCTCGCCCGTTGCGCAGCGTCTCTCCATCTCTTACTCCTCCTCCTCTTCTTCCGCCTCCTCCTCCATCACCGGCACCGGCAGCATCGGACCCGGACCACGTACGCTATGACACGGCTCCTCGCCTCACCTCACCCCCCCCCGCGGGCTGCAGTGATCGCGCGAGACTCACTGCGCGACACTTCGGTTCGGACACGCGCGCGGAACGAGAGAGAGTGTGTGTGTGTGTGTGTGTGTGTGTGTGTGGGGACACACACACACGGACCGGACGCGCCAGAAGGTGAGACGTCTCGAGCTCACGCATTTGTTTTGTTGTTTTGCACAAGCGTCTCATGCGTCACGCGTCTTCTCCCCGCCGCGCGCGCAGTCAGATCCACGCGCGTCTGTTTGCGCTGCTTTTGAAGCCCAAGCGGAACCGGCACGTTAAAGCCGCGAGATGTTTGCGTTTGTGGAGCAAGTGTCGGAACTATTTCCACGACACGCGGCGCTTCCTCCGTTCTGTTGTGTCTGCGAACACCGGCACTTTCCGTTACCGCGTGGGAAAAGCGCACTCACGGGGAGCAACGTGAGCCTCGTGAACGCGGGTCAGTCAGGTGTGCAGCTTTGTCACGGCCATAATACTGACCATTGGATGTAAAAAAAAATAAAAAAATAATAATAATAATAAACGTGAGAAGAAAGAGGAAACGTGCAGGAACAACGCGGCTTTAAAAAGGACGTTTGCGCACAGGAAATATACCGCGTGTTCATTTGTATTCACTCCGTATCACACCGGGGGCTCTCTGCGTGTCGTGGGCTAAACTGCAGTAGTAGTAGTAGTAATAATAGTAGTAGTAGTAGTAGTAGTAGTAGCAGTATTTGTTGTAGGGGTCAGTGCAAAAAGGCAGCTGTTTCCAAATGGAGCGCACGCACAAAGAAGTTCCCGGAGCCCTTTGGAGCCATTGTTGGGGGTCACCTTTGTCTCAGTCGGTGCTGCTGCAAGTACAACACCAACCTGTTACTGCGGGCGCGAGGGGACACCCAAGCATTGTGTTAGTTTAGTTCAAGCAGTTCTGATGATCGGTAAGAGAAATGCAGGTGACGTGATGCTGATGCTAGCTGATGCACTGTGGCCTGCATGCACGTGTAGCCTTGATGCCCATGCTGATTGCACCTACTCATGCTGATGCATGCTGATGCTCGTGATGCTCGCATGCTCGTGCGATGCACTGCATGCACATGCTGATGCACATGCTGACATGTCTGCTTGTGATGCACGTATGCCTTGGATCATGCGAGCTTGGAGCTTCTGAATGCGTATGCTCGTGCGATGCATGTATGCCCATCATGCTTCTCTGCTGTTGATGCTGCTATCATCTGAGCTTTGATGACATCTGACAAGCGCACTGCTGACCTTTGCATGATGCTACTTGTGTCTCGTGATGCACATGCTGAGGCTCCGTGCTGTATGCTCATGCCTGATGCACGATTCGTGATGCACATGCGATGCACATGCTCATGACATGCTCAGCATGCTGATGCACTGCTGAATGCATGATGCCATGCTGATGCTGCACTGCTGATGCACATTGCTGACTCACTTCTGAAGCACATGCGATGCTGCTGATGTCTGATGCACATGCTGATGCACATGCTGATGCACTTGCTGATGCACTGCTGATGCATGCATGCTGATGCACATGCTGATGCACATGCTGATGCACTTGCTGATGCCACATGCTGATGCACATGCTGATGCTCATGCTGATGCACATGCTGATGCACATTCTGATGCTGATGGCTTGTGCTGATGCTCATGCTGATGCTTGTGCTGATGCACATGCTGATGCACATGCTGATGCACATGCTGATGTTCATGCTGATGCCACCGCTGATGCTGCATGCTGATGCTCATGCTGATGCTCATGCTGATGCTCATGCTGATGCTGATGCTGAATGCTCATGCTGATGCACCGCATTGCTTGATGCTTTTGTGCTGATGCACATGCTGATGCTCATGCTGATGCACATGCTGATGCACATGCTGATGCACATGCTGATGTTTCATGCTGATGCACTTGCTGATGCTCATGCTTATTCACCATGCTGATGCACTTGCTGATGCTCATGCTGATGCTGCACATGCTGAGGCTTGTGCTGATGCACATGCTGATGCTCGTGCTGATGCTCATGCTTTATTCACATGCTGATGCTCGTGCTGATGCTCATGCTGGTGCACATGCTGATGCTTGTGCTGATGCTCATCATGCTGGTGCACATGCTGATGCTCATGCTTATTCACATAATGATAATTTGAGTATAATGAGTATTTGTATTTGTAGAGTGCAGTTTGTACACAAAGTAATGCAAAGTGCTTTACGGAACAGGAAAAGATGCATAGAAATCACAAAACTGACAAATAAAGCGTAAATAAACATTATACAATCTAAAATAAATGCAGGTTTAAGTATTTATGCAGCAAAATAATGCACTAAATAATAATAATACAAATTCATAATTTGCGTATTTGTCTCTGCTAAAATAAAGTTAATGATTTGAGTTTCAAACAATGAATGATGCTCAAAAGTTTAAACGGTTTAACCTTGGACAGAGAGACTCCTTTTCCATCTGAACGTGTGTCAAGTTTAGTTATTATAAATATTCAAATACTTTAATTAAACGTGGAGGAGGTTGTGCTTTTGTCGCGACGTTGTGCTTTTGTCGCAACGTTGTGCTTTTTTCACGACCTTGTGCAAAAACACCTTCAAGTGTCTGTTGTGCTTTGGTTTGGTTTTATGGACATTTTGCCATGTGAGTCCTGACCAGGGCCAAACTGTGGATCTTCTTTATCTTCTCTAGTCTTGGTTTAGTCCTCGTTGTGTTTTCCTTTAATCCAGATTCAATTCCGGTTTAGTCCTGATTTAGAACGACAAAAGCCCTGTTGTTTTGGATCGCTGTTCAATTTTCAAATCAATTTTACAGCAGGAATCAATAATAATAATAATGGGGATTGAAGAAGACAGACGACATGTAAACGTTATAAACGTTGTCAGTCTTTGGAAAATTAAAGACACAAAAAAATGTAGTGTTACTTTTGTTCTTCAACGTGGAACTTTCTCAGCTTAAATGAATGTTTCCGGGCTCAATGGCACTCCTGCTGGTGACTGCTTTTGTGACATTCTGTTGAGACTGAAGCAGCAGCAGATGTGGTCACGTCTAAAGGGTTCCCGAGGCTTCGCGGCGCGTCTGCTTCACTAAAGGGTTCCCGATGCTTCGTGGCGCATCTGCTTCACTAAAGGGTTCCCGATGCTTCACGGTGCATCTGCTTCACTAAAGGGTTCCCGATGCTTCACGGTGCATCTGCTTCACTAAAGGGTTCCCGATGCTTCACGGTGCATCTGCTTCACTAAAGGGTTCCCGATGCTTCACTAAAGGGTTCCCGATGCTTCGCGGTGCATCTGCTTCACTAAAGGGTTCCCGAGGCTTCGCGGCGCGTCTGCTTCAGCGCGTCTGCTTCAGCGCGTCTGCTTCAGCGCGCGCGTCTGCTTCAGCGCGTCTGCTTCAGCGCGTCTGCTTCAGCGCGTCTGCTTCAGCGCGTCTGCTTCAGCGCGTCTGCTTCAGCGCGTCTGAGGGAACGTGGGTGGGACAAACGGCAGCTATTGTCCCGGGCAGATGTTTGAACACGTGCGAGCGAGCGAACGGCTGAAGAACGACGCGGCTTTGTGACCTCTTCAAACGTCCAGCTGTGATTCCTGAGGCTGGTTTGGTTCCAGGCCAAACACTTCCGGATCGCTGGCGGATTCAAGGCCGCAGATTCGCCCAGATTCAAGGCCCAGATTCAAGGCCCAGATTCAAGGCCCAGATTCAAGGCCTAGATTCAAGGCCCAGATTCAAGGCCCAGATTCAAGGCCCAGATTGGCGTCTCCTGGAGCTCTAGAGGGCGTGGCCGAGTCGTGCTCCTCCCATGTGTGGGAATGTCCAGATTTACTGTTGTTTTTGAATGGCCGCAGACATCTGAGGCCGCTGTAGGTCAATCGTGGTCGTTTATAGTCTGTTTTCATGAACATCCATGGCTTTAAATCAATTGACATTTAAATCAACAGAATTTAATATGAAATTAAATCAACTATTACTTCGATAAGCAATAACGTTTAAACAGCTGATTCATCCGTTTTCAGCACGAGGTTCTGGAGATTGCATTGGAATATTTGTGTGAAAAGCGCTTTTAAAATAACGTTTCAATTGATTCTAACATATATTTTAGTACGTCTGCAATTCATGGTTTCATTATGCTCAGTCTAGAGTTCTTAAATGATAAAATACAGTGAATATTTGCAAGTTGAAGCGTGAAAAAAAATACAATAATGTCAACGTTTTCTTTCTTTTTGTCCATAATTGTCAATAAAACTGCAATATTTTAACCTCAGAATAAAAGTGAAGGTAAATAATACAACTTTAAGTATCTGTATCTTATGTTAATTGTACATTGAATACTTTTTGACTTTTCGACACGTAAGAGCAGGATTCTGTGCTTTTTACAGAAGGACTGAAGTAAAAAGTACTTCTTGGCTTTGAGCAAACGATAATAAACATATAAAATAATCTAGAACCGTAAAGGAACTGATTAACAAAAAAAAACAGGAACATTTTGAATCATTTCACTCTTTAATCGTTAATCAGATGTCGCTTTGAAAGTACTTTTTTCACACACAAACGTTCCCAGACGGCGAGAAGAACGACCGCGTCACTTTGAATCACCTTTAGATTGAATGTGGACTTTGTGGAGTTTGAAGTGTGTTTTGTTTTCGTTCGCGCACAAAAAAAAGCGAGCGCTCGATATTTCAGCGGCGTCTCGATTGGATTTCGGGTTCGGGCGGCGCCGGCGAGGGATGAAACGAGGACAGGCCGATATTATGAAGAGAAACGATCTCCGTCCGCGCCCCGTCCCACTGGGAAATAAAGAGCGCTATGGATTTTCAGTGGGGGGAGGAGGGGGGGCTCGGTCTCTTTACGGAGACAAAAAAAACAGGGCGTTGTTGTTGCCACAGCGACGTCCATGTGGTTTGAACTAATCTGGTTTATGGTTTTATTGTGGTTTTATGGAACGGTTAGAGTTGCACTTGTTTATGGTCCGAACCAGCTCGTCTTTATGAGTTTTTGTTGCTGTTATGTTCCACAGTGGGGCATTAAACTCAACATTCTCCATGGAAACAATAAGTTGAGGGTCAACTTATTGGGGTCAACCAGGGTTATTTTTTATTATTATTATATATTTGTTAAATTATTATTATTATTATTAATTATTATTATCATTATTATTATTGTTATTATTATTATTATTATTATTATTATTATTATTATTATTATTATTATTATTATTATTATTTCTTCTTCATTATTTATTATTTTAATAACTTTATAATGGAGTTTTCTGCACGGTGTAAAGGGAAAAGTGCAACAAATCAAACTCATAACAATTAAAAATATGTCAATGAACAAAACCATGTGAAAATGTTTAAAGCCATATTGCGCGATATTCCTGGCAAAGCAAACTCGTCTCCATGAACCTCTAAAGGGACAAAGTGCTCCTTCAAGTCGAGTCGCATTTTACACAAAGTATTTGACAAATTATGTCAAAAACGCATTTAGAAGTGACAAAAGCGAACATCCTGATTTTATGTTTTTATTAACACGACGACGTTCAGACAGTGTTCGCGCAAGATCCAAAATGTTATGTTTCGTTCCGACCACTGCACTTCAGAGGACGTTTATGAAAAGCGCTGAGTTTAAGTGGCCCCTGACCTTTGACCCTTGCGGCCGCCCGTTGCCCCTGGAGATGGCGGACGGCGTGAAGTCACAATATTGTTTTAGTGGAATTTGGTGTTACAGTTACAAGCAGAAGAGACGTGGCACTAGTTTGTGACCAGATTTATCAAGTCAAACTCTCAGAATTCAAAAGTAATTTTGTAAAACTAAACTTTTACAGTATAAAATGTATTACTTTTTAATGATAATATAGTCCCCGGAATAACTAAAATGATTGATTTACAGATTCATCTTCACATCGTTTATGTAAAAAAACAAACACAGAAAAATGGGAAAAAAATGTGTTTAAATAAAGTTTATGTTGATTTGAAAAAGAAAATAAATCGTAGCGTTTTGTCTTTTTTTTTTTACTTAAAGGTGTATTATGCAACTTTTCTGTTGGAGATGTCACTGCTTAGCCTGGAATGCTCCACAGTATGGCATTAAACGTCTCCATCTTCCATGTATTTAAGGTGTTCTTTATGGCTAAACCTCAACCTGCATTATTACTGTGAGCAGAGTCGCCGCCTCTCCACAGACCTGACCTGTAACTGGGCCTGGTTGCTTCTCCTGCTGGTCTCCATGGAGATAGATATGTTTAAGGCCATACTGTGGAACAATTGCTACAGGTGAGGATCTTTCAGCTGTATTTAAAACAGATTGATTCTCATTTCTTACACAACCATGTGGAAAGACGCTGAAGATCTGTGTGAGGAACAATGACACGCTGAAGATCTGTGTGAGGAACAATGACACGCTGAAGATCTGTGTGAGGAACAATGACACGCTGAAGATCTGTGTGAGGAACAATGACGCTGAAGATCTGTGTGAGGAACAATGACACGCTGAAGATCTGTGTGAGGAACAATGACACCCTGAAGATCTGTGAGAGGAACAATGACACTGTGTGAAGAATCCTGATCTGTGAGGAACAATGACACGTGAAGATCTGTGTGAGGAACAATGACACGCCGAAGATCTGTGTGAGGAACAATGACACGCGAAGATCTGTGTGAGGAACAATGACACGCTGAAGATCTGTGTGAGGAACAATGACACGCTGAAGATCCGCGTGAGGAAACAAATGACACGCTGAAGATCCGTGTGAGGAACAATGAACGCCGAAGATCTGTGTGAGACAATGACACGCTGAAGATCTGTGTGAGGAACAATGACACTGAAGATCCGGTGAGGAACAATGAAGATCCTGTGTGAGGAACAATGACACGCCGAAGATCTGTGTGAGGAACAATGACACGCCGGAAGATCTGATGTGAGGAACAATGACACACACGCCAGAAGATCTGTGTGTGAAACAATGACACGCCGAAGATTCTGTGTGAGGAACAATGACACGCTGGAGAATGATCTGTCCGTGTGAGGAACTAATGACCACACGCTCCAGAATCTCGTGCAGGAACAAAGTACAACTAAATAGGACGTCGTACGCTAGAACAGAAACATCCGCTGGAGGCACTTAGTGAGTGCTAGCATGGAGCTACAGACTTACCGAAGACTGACACGTGAAGATCTGCGTGGGAACCGCACGCAGATCTCGTGAGGAACAATGACACGCTGGAAGATCTGTGTGTAGGAACAATTGACAGCAGTGAAGATCTGTGGTGACCGGGAACAAAATGACACGCTGAAGACTCTGCCTGCCATACGCCTTAAGATGGGCGTTCTGTCACGTAAACTGACAATGGACACGCTGAAGATCTGTGTGAGGAACAATGGACACGCTGAAGATCTGTGTGAGGAACAATGACACGCTTGAGAGAAATACACCTGTTAATATTGCAGAAGCTTTTTGAAACTATGACAGTGAATGTGTTTTGTGATGAAAGCGGAACTACCAACTATATGGGCGTGCTGACTTTTTGTCTGTGGTGAGTTTTTTTTGGACAGGCAGTGTGAAAGAGAAGATCATTGTTTTGACCGATGAAGAGTGGGAAAGTGAATGTACGTCCCAGTGGAGGACCTCAAAATCACATTTTTGGAGAATTTTGTTGTGAAAATGGGTCATGTTTGTCCATAGAAAATATCACATCAAAGTGCTCATTATTCACAAGGAAATGCAGACTGTTGGAGAGACTGTGGCAACAGGAGGCAAACCACTACCACGTGTTCTGGGACTGTCCTGTGACTCTGAATAATGAATGATGTACTGCAGACTGTTTTTGACAGTTCCATCTCTATGAACTTCAGAACTATGTACTTGGGCCTCAAAACTCCTCCCATGGACACAATAAATGGATACCTTTGGAACATACTTTTAGCAGCAGGAAAAAAGGCCATCACAAAGAAATGGATCTGAAGATCAGCAGTTCGATTCCAAATAGACCCATGGTCCCTAACCCCCTTGTCAGCCTCTGCGGGTCCCTTCGTCTGAAGGGATGAGTAAAACCCCAAGGTCAAAGTGCAAAACACCTCCAAAGGTGGTAGAGAATGACCTGACCCTGGGGGACGTCCAGATAATACACAACGAACGCAAGTTATGGCACTTTAAGATCAATTCAAGTGGTTCTCTGCGTAGTCTCTGCGTAGTCTCTGCGTAGTCTCTGCGTAGTCTCTGCGTAGTCTCTGCGTATTCTCTGCGTATTCTCAGTATAGTCTCTGCGTATTCTCTGCGTATTCTCAGTGTAGTCTCTGTGTAGTCTCTGTGTAGTCTCTGCGTAGTCTCTGCGTAGTCTCTGCGTAGTCTCTGCGTAGTCTCTGCGTATTCTCTGCATATTCTCAGTATATTCTCTGTATATTCTCAGTGTATTCTCAGTGTATTCTCTGTATATTCTCTGTATATTCTCTGCGTATTCTCAGTATATTCTCTGCGTATTCTCAGTATATTCTCTGCGTATTCTCAGTATATTCTCTGCGTATTCGCTGCGTATTCTGTGCGTATTCTGTGCGTATTCTGTGCGTATTCTGTGCGTATTCTGTGCGTATTCTGTGCGTATTCTCTGCGTATTCTCTGCGTATTCTCTGCGTATTTCTCGTATTCTCTGCGTATTCCCGTGTGTGGCGTGGCGGCGTTGTTGGTCAGCGTCTCCACAGAGCGGTCAGAACAGAGTGGTCCGGGCGATGCGAGCGAGTCCCGTGCATACTAATGTGACCACAACAGGACGCCTCTCTGAGCGGATCCAGCTGCAGCGGTTACATAAGGACGGGTCAATACTTACGAGCGCCACGCCAAACTCATGGATCCGATCGGCCTCGTCCATGTGACCGCTGACTGTACACGCTTTTTGATTTGCCGTGGCACCCGTTTGTGGGCGGGGTTAATCGGTAAAAGGCTGTAAATGAACGTTTTGTACTCAACAGTGACGAGGTCGGAGCGGAACAGTCGGTTTAGACCTGGTTTAGTCCTGGTCTTCTGTGACATTCTCGGTCAGCTCTGAAACTGGTCCAATGAAGGAGCCGTTAAAGGGGATGTACATTAAAGGGGATGTACATTAAGGGGATGTACATTAAAGGGAATGTACATTAAAGGGGATGTACATTAAAGGGGATGTACATTATTAAAGGGGATGTACATTAAAGGGGTTAAAAGGGGATGTACATTAAAAGGGATGATGTACATTAAAGGGGATGTACATTAAAGGGATGTACATGTACATTAAAAGGGGATGTACATTAAAAGGGGATGTACATTAAAGGGGACGTACATTAAAGGGGACGTACATTAAAGGGGAGTACATTAAAGGGACGTACATTAAAGGGGACGTACTATGCTCTTCGAGTGGCTTTTAAACATGCTTTTTGCCGCCTTGGGATAAGTATTTAACATTTTCTAACTGCAAATAATATAATAACCTTTTGGAAAACACACTTCCTGAACTACATCTACGTTTCCATGGCGTTGGAGTGAGGGAGAACAATGGGGGAAAAAAAGGAACAAATGAATCCCTTAGGCAACTTGACTGCGACGCTAATAGAGCGTACGATTTGAGCCCGGTGATGGCGTATGGATTTAGAAACTGCATTCATGAGAAATATGGATGTTCATTTAGATTGAAAACGACTTTTGTCAATTCGAAACGTCTTGAATTTGAAAGCATTGTCCACGTGACCACTTATTTTTTTTTACGTACAGTCACAATAGGGCAATATCCCGATTTTGCGATCCACGCAACAATCGATATATCGCTCATGATATTCTAAGATACACAATTTTTTTTTTAAAAGAACCCAATACTTTTTAACATCATTTTTCTGTGTTAAACCTCGAGCTGCACAAACTCAAAAGGAGACACGCCCGTTTGAGTCATCCAAACGTCACATGACTTGCCGTAAAACAGGTTTCCTTTCTTTCAACAAGCGACAAAATTGTGGCGCGGTCGCAAAATAATTCAGGAACTTATACCAAACCACGATATCGATCACAAAATTTAGTATCACGATATTTCGGCACACCCCTAGTATAAATGTATAGGCAAAAGTATATTTGACTTTTATAGCTGCTTTTACAACAAATTGCGTGCCACGGAAGGCATTTTCCAGAACTAGAAGAAATAAATGGAAGTTACAATCTAATTTTGACTTTATTTGGTGTGTTTAAACCTGTCGTACATGTAAATGATAGTTTTACACCGATCGAGCAGGTATTTGTGGAGACAAATTTGAAAAATCTGTAGAAAAATGACAGGAAGTGACATCACACCAGGGACACTCATTCCAGTCAGTTTAGGCATAAATGACACAAAATAAGCAACTTTTTTGACTTTCTAAACATGAATTAATCAAAATAAAGTCGCCTTCATGATTTTTTTGTTGTCAATTTTTTTTACTTTCCTAGTGTGATGTCATCAATTACAAAGAGGAAGTGAAATTGTAAAACTAAAAATTTAGCTATTCTGGGATAACATTTGTTATCATTTTTAGCAGCATTCTAAACGTAGCTGCATCTTAGTTCAGTGAGTTGTCCGACCTGTAGGGGGCACTTTAAGGTTATTTGTCCCTGTAAGAACACTTTTCCAGCGACGTCCATGCTCACATAACGGTCGTCCGGTTGTATGGTCGTCTGGTCGTCTGGTTGGTCTGGTGTCTGGTCGTCTGGTCGTCTGGTCGTTGTAAACCGGTGTGGTCCTACGCACAACACGCTTATTGTAGCTCGCGTTACGTAATTAGCTGCTCACAATCGGGTTTCTGTGTTTAATCATCTCTGCGTTGGCGGAAGCGGGCCTTTATCCTTTCTGTTCGGCAGCAGATTTCCCTCTTAATATATTCAGGAAATGCGCAGGGACGTGTCGGAGCGGCTCATTATTTCATTTTTCCTCGTTTGATCCGGACCGGGAGCTAACGACTGTCGGCGGCTTCCTGATGTCAGCGCTGCGCAGATTAAACCTCGTGAGGGTTCTGACGCTGAGGCGCTGCAGACGGAGGCGAGGCGCTGAGCGGATTTCTGTCGAGGTTTTTTTTTCTTTTTTTTTTAAATCCGATGCCTGTCAGCGAATTCGTGTCACGGAGAGAGGCAAACGTGTCAGATTTGTGTGAAGTTATAATCTGCGCAGCTACACAGTTTGTTTCCCCCAAAGCTTAAAGTGCCTACGACAGGTCGGACGACTCGTTGAACTAAAATGCAGTTAAGATAAATATATTTTGAATTTGGCAAAAAATCCCCCCAAAAAATGTATCGCAGAATAGCTTATTTTTTAGGTTTATAATTACACTTCCTGTTTGTGATTGATGACATCACAATAGGAAATTACACTGGGCCAAAACTCATCTAATGTGACAATTATTTTTATTTGACAAATAAAAATACATGAGAGCGACTATTTTGTTGAATTCATGATTAGAAAGTCAAAAAAAGTAGTTTATTTGTGTAAATTCTGCATAAACTTTGTCTGGAATGAGGGTCCCTGGTGTGATGTCACTTCCTGTCATTTTTCAACAGATTTTTCAATGTTTTCTCCACAAATACCTGCTCGATTGGTGTAAAACTGTAATTTATACGTACGACAGGTATAAACACACCAAATTAAGTCGAAATTCGAAAATCGTAACATATAGGAGAAATACAACAGACCAAAGTACTTTTCCAAGGGCAATAGTTTCCCATCAAAAGTGGATCCTGAGTAAATATGGTGAAAGAGAACATTTGTAAAATTAATGGTTGCAGTTTCAATCTCAGATAGTAAGTTAATAATAGCGTCAAGGAAGTCTCGGTTGTCATGATTGTTGTCAGCGATTATCAAATTATCCACTTATTGGACTTTACAAGACATTTTCACCCAAATAAAAGCTGAAATATGGACACTGAAAGCTTCTAGATGAGAGAACATTCACGAATAAAGTGAATTATTAATGAAAATCTGAAATAGAAATTGTTTTTTCAATATTTTGCCGCTGTCTTTGTTCTTAAAAAAGATCTTCCCGTCTTGTGTTTTAGAGTCTGTGTTGTCCAGAAAACGATTCCGACGCTTTTTTGTTTGTTTTTATAGTCCTGATCAGTCGATTAATCGCCGCAGCCCTGATTGTTCGGACTAATATTCAGACGATTGAGGCGGTAAAAGAGGGTCTCAAAAAAGTCTTTCTCTGTTGGTTTTTAGTCGTGCTGTAAAGGTGAAATACTGTGGGGCCGTGAGCGCCTCGGATTGTTTGAATTATCTGTCCGGTTTGCAGTCCCTTTTGATCATAGTATGGTGTAGCTGGTGCACATCAGCAGTGTCGCTTCCCTCAGTCTGTCCCAGGGCAGCTGTGGCCGGACGCAGTAGATGATTATTATTACCATTTCAGTCCAAAACAGCGCTAGTATTAGACTCAAGTGTATGCAACATCATATAAACGTATAGATGGTAAAAGCTACTGTTCGAGCCGCTTCAATTGGCTTTTGGTCGACTATAATAATCTCATCTGCATAATTAACAATAGTTATTTTACCTGCCCGTCATATCCCCATGTGGTGATGTCATCTGAAAACCAGCTCAACTCATTCATTAGGGCTGCATTAGGACTATAACAAATAATCGCAGTTGTATTTTGATAATTGTAATAGTAATCTGGACTATAAAGACCCAAAAACACAGAAAAATTACATATTTTTATGACGAAAACAGTGGAATTAGGAAATAAAAAATGTTAAATAAGAATAAACTATTTCAGATTTTCAAACTATTCTCTAACCAGAAGCAATCAGTCGCCTTATTTCAACTTGTTTTGGTTGATGATGTGTTTTAAAAGTACAATAAAGATAAAAAAAGATGAAGTCTGATAGTTCGACTACTGCAATAAGAATGATTGCGGCGCGGAGCCAAAAACCCATCTGAGGAGGATGAGCATTTCTGGCTCCGCTGGTCTTTTCCGGCCCATCACGCAGAGGGAGCATATGTGCAGAGGTCAGAGGTCACAGTCACACAGAGGACACACCCCCGGCTCAGGACCACACTGTGAAACGGGGGAAGGGCTCGTCTTGCTCAAATTCAGAATAATAATTATACAGATTTAAGAGTGTTTTTAACCGTAAATACAAAAAAACAACAAAAAAACAAACAAAAAAATACATATTAAGTTTCTTTCTACTAAGAATACACATACATTAACTTTAAAAAGGTAGAAATATTGTTCAAAATGGCATAAACGTGACCTCTCTGAGACCCCAGATACGCGATAAATCTGTTCAAATCAAATCAATTTGACTGATACTAAATTACCAAAACTTTGGACATGATGGAAAAGTTTTTATTTTGTTTCTCAAGATTATTGTTGGTTTTTTTTGTAATGTAGATGATGTGTAGACCATTTAATTCATCTTGAAATAAACAAATCAAATTAACAGTTGCTTAAATCTTACTTAAAATAAAGGTCAATAATTCAGCTTGAAACTGAAAATTATAATGTTTTAAATCAAGTCAAAAAAATCTATTCTACTTTTAAATTCAAGTCATTTCAAGTCATTTAGATTGAATTTCTTGCAGTGTCGTCTGTCATTCGTCTCAATCTGAAGGAGCTCATTTGTGCCTCCTGCTGTTCGTCCAGGAGAAGACGCGTTCCAACCAGAGTGGACGGATGCAGTGCTCAGATTTGGGTGAAGCGCCGTGACAAACGACAGACTGTAACGACACTGCCGGGAGTCATTAATTATGTCAAGATTTAACTCGAGGCCGCGCTCATTTCTCTGCTTTCTTTATTATCGTACCTTCTCTTTGTGTTTGAATGATCCCAAATCCTGAATAACATTAAAGCGTGTTCATGGTTTCGAGCTTTAAAAACCGGAGCTGGCAGAGCGAGTGTCTATTTTTGACCGAGCTCCATGACAACGGCAGTAGACGGATGATACATTTGCGTTTAGGAGCATTTCGTAAGCAAACACGTTCATCGTTTTGCGTTTTTGTTTCGCTGAACGTGTTATTGTTATCAGAAAGTTCAGGAAAATACACAGCAGTTTAAATATATTTCCTGACGCATTTCCCCCACTTCGAAAGACCCTGCACAACATATCCAAAATGTTTGCGTCCGCGCATGAAGACACAGCCGAGTCCGTCAGGCTGAGTCCTCGAGATTTTCTGCACGTTGCATTTCTTAATTCTTGCCCCACTTTTGTCGCGTTTGTGCTGAGTCCCGAAACTCGGCCGGACGCGGGGGAAAGTAGCTGTTGTGGCTTTCGCGGCGATAAGCGCGCACTTAAGCTCGAAACCGCAGCGGCACATTTAAGGACAAAGAGGGTGCAAAACACGTACAAAAGATGATGACGGGTTGTTTTTATTCATACGGACAGGGTGGATAGTCCAAGATGTCTTTTGAACATGAGCTGTGCGGCAGGTCAGAATGATTTGTAGCTGTTAAATGCGCAGTTGTTGCTGGTTTATAGTGAATATCGCTGTAATTACCGTGTCAAAGAGTGAAATGATGGTTTGCTTTACCACGAAGGCGACCCTAACCCCACTGAGAACTGTTTTGGTGTTGAGTTGTTAAGGCCCTTCATCTGAAAGTACATCAACGTCATCTTTTTGCAATATACCTTTTGTTTTGACATTTTCAGCAATTGGAGAAACTATAACGCTTTGGTAGCCAGAAAAAAAGGGCCATTTAGTGATCCGTGCTGTCCAAATGTGTTCCGTCCTGCTCGACATTCACTTTCCATATCGAATTTTTGAGGGAACTGCATTCTCTCGCTCTCGTTTCCCCGTTATAAATCACGGTTTTACGGCGCTGACATTTTCCCTTTTGTCTCCGTCTGTTCCAGGTGTAATCCGCCGCCGAGGTGTGACGCCGGGACTCATCAAAAAGCTTATCTCAAGAGGAGCGTGGACCAGATGCTTTTTCTTGCCCGTCGCCGCCTGCATTAGCGCCGTCGCCGCCCAGGGAAAAGACACTTACTGATGCGCGCGAGATTTCCCCGAAGTCCACTAAAACAAGCTCTTATCGAAGCCACAAAAGCGCCATCAAAATGACGTCCCTATCCGCGCTTTGGCCTTTGCTAATCTGGTTACAACTTGGATCCTTTTCAATGTTTTTGGCACCGATTTACGGCAAGGAATGTCCAAGATTGTGCGTCTGTGAGATCCGACCTTGGTTCACTCCTCAGTCAACCTACAAGGAGGCCATTACTGTAGATTGCAATGATCTAAGGCTCATGAAAATACCGTCCAACTTGTCGCTGGAGACGCAAGTGCTTCTCCTTCAGAGCAACCTCATCTCGCACACAAATGGAGAACTCGAAGCACTGGTGAACTTGACCGAGCTGGACTTTTCCCAGAACAACTTCAGCACCGTGGAAGCGGTCGGACTACGAAGTATGAACCACTTGACGACGTTGCATTTGGAAGAAAACCAGATCACGGAATTGCCCGATTACTGCTTGAAAAACCTCTCCAATCTTCAAGAGTTGTACATCAACCACAACAAAATAAATTCCATCGCCGCACATGCGTTTGGGGGTCTTCGCAACTTGCTGAGGCTCCATCTTAACTCCAACAAGCTGCACGTCATCGATAGCAGCTGGTTTGAAGAAACGCCCAACCTGGAAATACTAATGATCGGCGAAAACCCAGTGGTCGGACTTTTGGACATGAATTTTAAGCCACTTGGAAGTCTCCGAAGTCTCGTCTTGGCCGGGATGGATCTGACAGACGTTCCTACCGATGCGTTTATTGGCTTGGAGACCCTCGAAAGTATTTCGTTTTACGACAACAAACTGGTTCGAATCCCGCAACTCGCTCTCCAAAAAGTCCCCAATTTGAAGTTCTTGGATTTGAACAAAAATCCCGTTCGGAAACTGCAAGAAGGTGATTTTCGTAACATGCTGCATCTGAAAGAGCTGAGCATCAACAACATGATGGAGCTTGTGTCTATTGACCACTACGCTCTGGACAACCTTCCAGAATTCACCAAACTAGAAGCAACCAACAACCCCAAGCTGTCGTACGTCCACAAGAAAGCGTTCCGAGATTTGCCGTCTTTGGAGAGCGTGATGCTGAACCACAACGCCTTGACCGCGCTTTACCAGAGTAGCGTCGAGGCGTTGCCGAATTTGAGAGAAATTAGCGTGCACAGCAACCCGCTACGCTGCGACTGCGTGATCCAGTGGATGAGTTCCAACCGCACGACAGTGAGGTTCATGGAGCCCGCTTCCATGCTTTGCTTCTCTCCGCCGGAACTTAAAGGACAAAAAGTACGAGAACTGAAATTAGTTGAGGCGGCGGACCAATGTCTGCCGCTGATTTCTCACGACACTTTCCCAAGCCACTTGAACCTAGAGTTAGGCATGAGTGTTAGCTTGGATTGCCGCGCTATGGGCGAACCCGAACCGGAAATCTATTGGGTAACTCCTCTAGGAAGCAAAATAACACAAGACACCGAGTCAGAGCGTTACCATTTGAGCAGCGAAGGGACTTTACACCTGTTGCATGTTCAAGTTGAAGATTCCGGGAGGTATACGTGCGTTGCGCAAAATACGGAAGGCGCGGATACGAAAGTGTCCACGATACGCGTCAACGGGACTTTGATTAGAAAGCGCGCAAGTTATGAAAATATACGTCAAGCAAACCGAGCCGCACTCAATTCTAGTTTCGTGGAAGGTCAATTCAAATGTCATGACGTCGAATCTCAAGTGGGCGTCGGCGACCATGAAAATCGACAACCCGCACATCACGTACACGGCCAGAGTCCCGGTGGACGTTCACGAGTACAACTTGACGCACCTCCAACCCGCCACCGAATACGAAGTCTGCCTCACCGTGTCCAACATCCACTTGCAAACGCACAGATCCTGCGTGAACGTGACGACGAGGAGCCCGACCTTCTCCCTGGACATATCAGAGCAGCACCCTAGCGTCGCCGTGCTAGCCGTGATGGTGACGGCGTTGGCGTTCATTAGCCTAGCCACGGTCGCGGTGTACACGGCCAAGAAATGGAGGAGGAAAAACTACCACCACTCGCTGAAAAAGTACATGCTCAAGACGTCTTCCATCCCGCTGAACGAGTTGTACCCGCCGCTCATCAACTTGTGGGACGCGGACCCGGAAAAAGACGCTACGGATGGAAAGCCGTCTCCCGTTGACACCACGCGTAGCTACTACATGTGGTAAAATGCTAAAACAACAACAACAACAACAGAAAAACAGCACAAAAGACACAACTTTTGCCGTTTTTTGAGGCAAACGGTCCATGTCGCTAATGTTTTTGTATTCCCGGCTTTGCTAACACGAGGCGGAGGAATCGAGGACAGGATTTCCATTAGTATAGCGTATCGCCTTTCCGTTGGATTCCTTGTGTTTTGTACTCTACAGGACGGCAGCTGTATTACGCCTACAGTGACTCTTTACGATTGCTATATTGCTGTTTTTGTGGTGCAACTTTGAGCGACTCCGTGCTAAAGCAACATTATGTAACTTTTGACTACAACATATGGGATTGTTTTGTTCTCCTCTGAAGTCACCAGCTATTTTGACTAACCTTAGTCGCCCTTGAAAAACAGATTTTTTGTTGTTGTTCAACCTGGTTAAATAAAGGTTAATAAAAACAAAATAAAAAGGCTAACTGTGCCACCAGCTAATGTTTCGTTTTGCCGTTTATATTTTTTTTGTTTTAGCTTTTTTACTTCTTATTTTTGGCTATAATTTGCCCTTCGTTATACGTTTTTATTTTTAGCATTAGAGATTGGTGGATAGATACAGAAATATTAATATTATTTGACGAGCTATCAAAAAAGCATTCATTCCCGTACTTAAAATGTCTCAGAAATACTGTTTTTAAATGCAATTAATATGTTTAAATTTTGGTTTCACCGCTCAGAGTTGTAATAGACCTAATATTACGTGGTATAGGATCGAAAAGCACTTGAAATGAAAAATGATTAGGAGATTAAAAGTTGCCCGTGTTGCTTTAGGGAGCGTATTTAACGGCAGGCCCAGCGGCTCCACTTGCTAATTAAGTAGAAATTATGTTTCCTTTTTGCTTCTGTGAAACAGTTTGTGTGTGAAATGAAGTTCGGGGGAATTTCATGGGAAGCTGACGGCGGTTTGTGGGATTGTGGACTCGGTGTTGGCGACTTTGGGGGTAATGTTGTATCAACTATAAATTTGGATTTTCTCTTGTTTTTCTCACAGTAGGACTTTAGTTTGCTTCTAAATGTGACTCTAGGGGTACAATTTATATTTTATTTTTCCTGTTTAATTAAGATGCACTAGAAATGTCTTTCATTCCTTTATTGGTCGATTATGTTCATTATTATTAAGCTAGAGTTATTTTGTTTATTGATTAGCTAACTTCTTTCTGCTGTAAAATGTAAAACACAGTGAAGCAAATAAATACTTTTTTGATCATTTTGCACAATATCGTTCCTTTTTCCCCACAAAAACAGTCTTTTTAACTCGTTATTTCTATCCAGTCTCAATGAACACGCAGAGGAAACATTTTAAATGCTAAATTAGGGAACATACTGCCCTCTAGTGGTTCAGAAGAAGGTAAGCAATCACAGCAGCGTTAAACAGTGAATTATAAGTTATTTTTTTAATCATTATTCTTTACAAAAATATATACAAAATAGACACCAGCTTCTCGTCAGACCTATGAAGTTATGCAGGGATACAGGGGGCGATAGTGTCCTTTGTGTCCTCGGGCAGGACACTTCGCCTCCCTCGTCTCAACTGTCCAAAAATGTGGCGTTTGTGACAGTGAATGTGACGGCGAATGTAAACGAGCCTATGTTTACGGCACCTGTATCATGTATGTCAGGGCTATTCAACATAAGGCCCAGGGGCCAAATCAGGCCCGCCAAACGATATAATCTGGCCCACAACTCTCTTCCAAATATTAAAACAAAGAATAATGATCTTGTTCACTGGTTCCATTCTGGGTTAGAACTCGTTTAGACCTGGTTTGGTCCTAGTCTAGTCCTGGTTTAATTCTGGTTCGGTCCTGGATGGGCCAAAGCGTTTTGTTTGTTATTTCACACAAAAAAACACTCAGAAGTTCTTGTATTGAATTAACTAAATGTATGGAAACAGTGTTGGAGATGTTCTGTGCGACCCAAAATGTTGTTACAGTGTCGTGTGGTGCACCCCCGGCCCAGTAGCATGGGCCCTTCGATAAATCTGGCCCTCGGGAACATTAAGTTGAAAAGCCCTGATGTATGTTCATTAACAATAACGATACATGGACTTTTATCACAGGTGCATAATACATTTTAGTTGTCAAATTCATACATTTCATAGTCCTTTTAAATTCCTGACACATTTCTGAACAAAGAGAATCCTTCTTAGTCCCGGGTTTGGCAGTTGGACAGCCGTGGGAGCAGCGGCCTGAGGTTTAGTGTCACCTGTGGTCTTTGGAAACGCAGCGAAAGCCCAGATTGGAAGAGGAGCTGTCCGGAGTGTTCTGACTTCTGGCTGCACATCTGTATCTGTAACAGTACGACTGAGAAGAAAGAGAGAAATCAGAGTTCAGTTTTTAAATGGTGAAGGTTTTTGTTACTTTTCAGTCGCATTTTGACCGTTATAATCGTTACGGTCTCTAAAAAATGATTAACTATTTCTCTTTTCATCAATAATACACTTTATTTGTTAATATTCTCCATCTAAAAGACTTAAATTGGTTGCTAATGTATTTCAAAAGTCTCAATATATTATGTAAATAATTATAAGTTTGATCAGCAGACTAATCGAAAAACAATCGCTAATAAAATAATAGCCATAAGTCTCATTCAGATAATTTAGTTTTTGTCATTTTTGTGTTCGACCTTTTGAAAATACCACATTTTGTCTATAATTTATGGTGAATGATTTGCCCTTCCAATTTGCACTTTCTTCAACTTACAAATCAGATGTTAGGTCCAGACAGTTACAGTCGTTTCTCCAAATACCGTACTTTATTTACTCTTAGTTCAGTCATTTCTTTGTACTTCTACTTGAGTAAGAAACTAGACTTAAAGTGCCTATGAGAGGTTTTTACGATTTTCTAATTTTGACTTTATTTGGTGTGTTTATACTTGTCGTACATATAAATGATAGTTTCACACCAATCGAGTGTGTATTTGTGGAGAAAACTTTGAAAAAGCTGTAGAAAATGACAGGAAGTGACATCACACCAGGGACAGGAAGTGACATCACACCAGGGACACTCATTCCAGACAAAGTTTATGCAGAATTTACACAAAGAAACTACTTTTTTGACACTATAAAACATTAATTCAACAAAATAAAGTCGCTCTCATATATTCTTATTTGCAATGAGTCATCCGACCTGTAGGGGGCACTTTAACTTAACCAATGGTACTTTTTAACCAGTTGAACGTTTCCTGTTTTCACGTTTGACACAGGCCGATGTAATTGTCCACTAAACGGGGCAAGAGGAGGTTAAATTACCTTGTGACACATGTAGGACCCGCCCTTCTTCACCTTGTCTGAACCAGACGTGGGCCCAGTCTGAAAATGTAGCGTCAGAGCATTTGTAACGGAGAATAAACGGAACAGGAAAGCACATCGGGTGTAAAAATCCTCACAGGGTTGTTCTGCGCGTCTGTGGTGTGATGCACAGTCCACCAGTCGTTGGTCCACTCCCAGGCGTTTCCCACCATGTCGAAGAGTCCCAGAGCGTTAGCAGGAAACGACATTACCTGCGCGACACAATGCACGACACGGGACGATAATGTCAGAGCTACAGGACGATCATGTCAGAGCTACGGGACGATAACGTCAGAGCTACAGGACGATAATGTCAGAGCTACGGGACGATAATGTCAGAGCTACGGGACGATAACGTCAGAGCTACGGGACGATAATGTCAGAGCTACAGGACGATCATGTCAGAGCTACGGGACGATATGTCAGAGCTAACAGGACGATAACGTCCAGATGCTACAGGACCGATCATGTCAGAGCCTACAGGACGATATTTCAGAGTGACGACGGGACGATATCGTCAGAGCTACAGGCGATATGTCAGAGCTACGGACGATAATGTCAGAGCTACGGGCGATAATGTCAGAGCTACGGACGAATCACGTCAGAGCTACGGGACGATAATGTCAGAGCTACAGGACGATAATTTCAGAGTTGCACGACACGGGACGATCATGTCAGAGCTACAGGACGATAATGTCAGAGCACGGACGATAATTCAGAGCTACGGGACGATAATGTCAGAGCTACAGGACGATCATGTCAGAGCTACGGGACGATAATGTCAGAAGCTACAGGAGATCATGTCAGAGCTACAGGACGATCATGTCAGAAGCTACAGGACGATCAATGTCAGAGCTACGGGACGATAATGTCAGAGCTACAGGACGATACTGTCAGAGCTACAGGACGATCATGTCAGAGCTACAGGACGATATGTCAGAGCTACAGGACGATAAACGTCAATGAGCTACGGGACGATAATGTCAGAGCTAACAGACGATCATGTCAGAGCTACGGGACGATAATGTCAGAGCTACGGGACGATAACGTCAGAGCTACAGGACGATAATGTCAGAGCTACAGGACGATCATGTCAGAGCTACAGGCGATAATGTCAGAGCTACAGGACGATAACGTCAGAGTACAGGAACGATCATGTCAGAGCTACAGGACGATAATTTCAGAGTTGCACGACACGGGACGATCATGTCAGCTACAGGACGATAATGTCAGAGCTACGGGACGATAATGTCAGAGCTACGGAACGATAATTGCAGAGCTACGGGACGATCACGTCAGAGCTACGGGACGATAATGTCAGAGCTACAGGACGATAATTTCAGAGTTGCACGACACGGGACGATCATGTCAGAGCTACAGGACGATAATGTCAGAGCTACGGGACGATAATGTCAGAGCTACGGGACGATAATGTCAGAGCTACAGGACGATCATGTCAGAGCTACGGGACGAGATAATGTCAGAGCTACGGACGATCATGTCAGAGTACAGGACGATCATGTCAGAGCTACAGGACGATCATGTCAGAGCTACGGGGACGATAATGTCAGAGCTACAGGACGTACTGTCAGAGCTACAGGACGATCATGTCAGAGCTACAGGACGATCATGTCAGAGCTACAGACGATAATGTCAGAGCTACAGGACGATACTGTCAGAGCTACGGGACGATCACGTCAGAGCTACGGGACGATAATGTCAGAGCTACGGGATGAATAATGTCAAAGCTACAGGACGATCATGTCAGAGCTACGGGACGATAATGTCAGAGCTACAGGACGATCATGTCAGAGCTACAGGACGATAACGTCAGAGCTCAGGACGATAATGTCAGAGCTACAGGACGATAATGTCAGAGCTACGGACGATCATGTCAGAGCTACGGGATGATAATGTCAGAGCTACAGGACGATATGTCAGAGCTACGGACGATACTGTCAGAGCTACGGGACGATAATGTCAGAGCTTCAGACGATATGTCAGAGCTACAGGACGATCATGTCAGAGCTACAGGAACGATAATGTCAGAGCTACAGGACGATAATGTCAGAGCTACAGGACGATAATGTCAGAGCTACAGGACGATAATGTCAGAGCTACAGGACGATCATTCAGAGCTACAGGACGATCATGTCAGAGCTTCAGACGATAATGTCAGAGCTACGGGACGATAATGTCAGAGCTACAGGACGATAATGTCAGAGCTACGGGACGATAACGTCAGAGCTACAGGACGATAATGTCAGAGCTACAGGACGATACGTCAGAGCTTTTGGGGTTTGGGTCTGTTTTATGTGAAAGTTAAAAACAGTCAAAAGTACTCTAACTTAAGTGTTCTGTCTCACTGGAGATGTTTTGACAAATCCGTCCTCTGCCGTGTTCTCCGACGGAAACTGTCCTTGCCACAGGTTTGCGTAATGTTGGCCTTTCGGAGTCAGCTTGTTCCCCAGGGGTAAAGTCTAGCGGGCACACAGTGACGTTAACAGTTTATACTCAACAGACGTTTCACGTTAAAAGCACCGCGAGAGGACGTCGCACCGGTCTTTGAGGCCTCCTCGGCAGGCGACCTCCCACTCGGCCTCGGTGGGGAGCCTCTTGTGGAGCCAGGAGCAGTAGGACACGGCGTCAGCCCAGGACACGTGGAGAACCGGGTGATCCAGCCTGGGATAGAACATGGTTGTACACCATTTAACGGACTTTAGTGTTGGTTAAAACATGGCATTTGTCCAGGGACCGTCAGACTTTTAGTCAATTAATCGGACGTTGTTGTTTTTGTTGACCAAAATTCGCATTACTCGACTGATTATTTTATTTAAATGATATGTATTTTTGTGGGACATGAGCAGAAAGGAGAATGTAGAGAGATAAATGAAGATTGGGAGTTTAATCTGGCTTTTTACACACAACTACATCGTTTCAGAATAATAGAATGATGGTCAGATCATAGAGACACTGAATAGTCGACCATTATTTTTATTTTTTATTTGTATAGTAATTTTAAATTGTTTCCTAATGCATGCCTTTTTTGATTGAATATATGTTGTTTTATTATTGCTCAGTGTTTTATGTTGCACCCTTAAGGCCGAGACAAGTTCCTATGTTTTTGAATTTTGTTCATTGACAATGGCAATAAACTCTTTCTGATTCTGATTCTGATTCTGATTCATATTTTAATTTTAATTTTAAAGAAAATATTTGGTGCCAGCAATTCCACATAATGTCATCTCTGAGCGGGATAAAACATAATTCTGAATTCTTGCCAAATAAAACAACCTCCCGTTTAATTAACACTGTAATGATAAAATATATAAAAACTGAATATTCACCTGTCTATAATGTTTGAGTCTTTCCCTTCAGGGTGTTTCCAATTAGCACCTTTCACCGGCAGCCACCAGGGGGCAGCAGCTACCTACAAAACACACAACAACCCGATCAACCCTAGAGTTAAACTGACACGAGCTCAGGGAACTAAACCTGGACTAGATCAGGTCTAAAATGGGCTCAATTGAGGACAAAATAACGACAAACCAAATGCTAAAACGTCTGTCTGGATTTAGTTGATTGAAATCTTGCGGTTACTCTTAATCGACGTAAAAAAAACAACACGTTCATCCTTTAAGACGGAAACATCTGGAGCGAGTTCTTCAAATATTTCCTGCTGATAAAGCTTCAAAAATATGACTTTTTAAACACGGAATAACAAGACGAGTTCAGGAGAAAAGGTGAAAGATAATAAAAACGTACTGCTCGGTTTATTTCACTCTTTACAGCGTCACTCAAAATCCCCTCAAACACGAATGAATCTCCGAATTTCTCCGCCTGGAAGACACGCAGAACAAAACACATCACTGACGACACAATTAGGATAAATCAACGTGTTTTTAATTCACCAGGTTTGCATAATTAATGAATAAACTAAAGAAAATAAAGGAAATAAAAAATAAAAAACAGCATTTAATTATCATGTAAAGCTCTGTATAACTACTTATTTTAAAAACCAAAAGGAGCTCCACAAAGTATTACAAGGACATGCATTATTTGGCCTACTGGGAAAAAAATACATCTTTTAAATAGTCAGTCAAAAATATGTCACACTTAAAAACTTAAATAAATACATAAAAAAATAATTAAAAAATAATAAAAATAATAATAATAATATAATAATAAGATTAAATTAAAAAATAAAATACACAACAATACAATTAAATGAAATTAAAAAAACAAATAAATAGACAGTCAGGTTGGGCTGTAATCCTTTAGTCGTTTTAAATTGATTAATCGGTCGATGGCGTTTAAGTCGACTAATTATATTATTTACATTAAAGGGATTTTTGTGGGACAATGGCAGAAAGCGAGTCGAGAGTTTGATCGCACTTCGAATTGTCTCTCACGTATAAATACACCGTTGACGAGAACGTTTCTGTGTAAATAGTAGTTTTGACATGAACTCCTGCGTCACCGGGGTCTCTGGAGTGCAGTTTGGGTCCGACACGCGGAGATACATCACCGTTTTGACAGAATGAACTTTTTTGGCAAAACCTGTCTACTGATTTAGCCACATTTAGGCGATTAATCGGTCGACCACAGCCCTACAGTCAGGCTCGTTAAGCTCATAAGGCTCTAAAATAACTAACTGTATAACTAAGACTGTGACATTATTCAAATCAAAATGTTCTGTAAACCTTCTCTATCACCATGTTTTAATCTTTATGTTGTTGATAAAGCATTTTAAAAGCCTCAAGTAATCGTTTGACCCGTCGATTAATCGTAAAAAACTCATCGCTGGCCCGTTGACTACTAAAATCATTGTTGGTTACCGCCCCAAGTCTCGATTTTTTCACCTTTCACATACGTTTGTTCTTTAAAAAAACATTCTCAGTTACATCCCTTATTTCGCCCCAGAAACGTGACATTTCCCCACATTATCGCGTAACCTTTGACGCTGCAACTAAACCACACACTAAAGCTACAAGGTTTAGCACGACAGAATCGTCAGTAAAGCAAATCGCAAAGACTGCAGTTATTTAAGTCCTTTGCAATAAACTAAATATCCTCTTACGTTCGAACGCTGTTAATCCTGTAAGTTCGGCCTTTACAAACTTCTCGTGTGAGTTGAAGCGTTCAGAGTTCAGTCTCGTCTCACATGTAAAAGCTCCTGGGCTGTTTACAACGTTTACACTCCGAACAGAACCCAACTTCGGGAGCATTTACTGCACGTCCAACAGTAGCGTGCGGTGACTTTAATGGATGGGCAGAAGAGTGGGCAGAAGAGTGGGCAGAAGAGTGGGCAGAAGAGTGGGCAGAAGAGTGGGCAGAAGAGTGGGCAGAAGAGTGGGCCAGAAGGTGGGCAGAACAGTGGGCGTCGTCAAGATTTAGTGGAGAACATTTGGATGCAAAAGTGCAAGAAAATCCTAACATTGTCTCTAAAAGATAGTTTTTTAAGTCCGTTTGTTGAAACGTAGCGCTGCTGTTGTTTCTCTTCTCCTCTGCACATGCTCAGTTAGGGCTTCACTTCTCTGCACATGCTCAGTTAGGGTCTTCACTTCTCTGCACTATGCTCATGTTAGGGCTTCACTTCTCTCTGCACATGCTCAGTTAGGCTTCACTTCTCTGCACATGCTCAGTTAGGGCTTCTGTTCTCCCTCTGCAACATGCTCAGTTAGGGCTTCCATTCCTCTGCACATGCTCAGTTAGGGCTCTTTCTCTGCACATGCTCAGTTAGGCTTCTCTTCTCTGCACATGCTCAGTTAGGGCTTCACTTCTCTGCACATGCTCAGTTAGGGCTTCACTTCCTCTCTGCACATGCTCAGTTAGGGCCTTTCTTCTGCACATCTCGACTCGACCTCTTCTGCCTCTCGCAATCTCGTCTAGGGCTCCTCTCGTCTGCACGCGTCATCGGCTCACATGGTTTCTTGCAGCGTTGGCTCTCTCCTCTGCCATTCAAGTTTGCTGCATGCTCCTCACAGGTTTCTTCAGGTGGTTTGAGTTTGTCCTCAGAGCACATGTGCAGAGCTCTAACACAAGCTGCTGTCTGCCTCTGGTCTGAAAGCTCACGTTAGAGGGCGGAGCATGAACGGGCCCTGAACACGCCCACAGACTGAGGCAGCTGCAGGAGAAGAAGACCCAAGCTTCCTGCAGTACTGCTCAGCGGCCTGTAGAGGCTTCAGCAGCAGAAGTGAGGGGGAAACGGGTTTATTTGGATTTAATTTCAGAACTATTTAAATATAGTTGTGACACAAGGTCATTTTAGATTGTATTGGTCAATCACTGCTCGTCTTGATTGCCCTGATCACAATGACACTTAAATCCAATCACAATCCCAAATTGTAATCAGACATTTCAAATAAATCTTCAAACCTCGGTGACGTAGCCCGTTGCACTGACAAAGCTCTGGAACTGGCGGTTGGTGACTTCCTGGACGTCCATGTAAAAGGGGTCGATGTGGACGAGTCTCTGGGGCCCCTCTCCGTCTGCGGGGATCCCAGGGCTGTCGGTGCCCATCAGAACTCTCCCCCAGGAACCAGAACCATCTGAGAACCACACAGCAGGGCACGAACGGGTACTTTTTAAAATCATAACATGAATGTGCCCATCAAAAACTTTAACTTTGTGTCTGCTCCAGATCTCTTGAGCAAATATTCAACAAAAAACACACACGAGTCTTACTTTATAGAGCACGTTTAAGCACAGGAACGGGGTAGTAGTAGTAGAGTAGAAGTAAGAATATATATAGTAGAAGTAGAAGTAGTATAAGTAGTAGTAGAAGTAGTAGAGTAGTAGTAGTAGTAGTAGAAGTAGAAGTAGTATAAGTAGTAGTAGAAGTAGTAGAAGTAGTAGTAGTAGTAGAAGTAGTATAAGTAGTAGTAGAAGTAGTAGAAGTAGTAGTAGTAGTAGAAGTAGAAGTAGTAATAGTAGTAGTGTGTGTAGTAGAAGTAATAGTGCGTGTAGTAGAAGTAATAGTGCGTGTAGTAGTAGTAGTAGTGCTTGTAGTAGTAGTAGTTGTTGTTATAGTAGTCGTAGTAGTGCGTGTAGTAGTAGTAATAATAGTAGTGCGTGTAGTAGTCGTAGTAGTAGTGCGTGTAGTAGTAGTAATAATAGTAGTGCGTGTAGTTGTAGTAGTAGTAGTAGTAGTAGTAGTAGTAGTAGTAGTAGTAGTAGTAGTAGTAGAAGTAGTAGAAGTAGTAGTAGAAGTAGTAGTAGAAGTAGTAGTAGAAGTAGAAGTAGTAGAAGTAGTAGTAGAAGTAGTAGAAGTAGTAGTAGAGGTAGTAGAAGTAGTAGTAGAAGTAGTAGTAGAGGTAGTAGTAGAAGTAGAAGTAGTAGAAGTAGTATAAGTAGTAGTAGTAGTAGTAGTAGAAGTAGTAATAGTAGTAGTGTGTGTAGTAGTAGTAGTAGTAATAGTGCGTGTAGTAGTAGTAGTAGTGCTTGTAGTAGTAGTAGTAGTGCTTGTAGTAGTAGTAGTTGTTGTTATAGTAGTCGTAGTAGTGCGTGTAGTAGTAGTAATAATAGTAGTGCGTGTAGTAGTCGTAGTAGTAGTAATAATAGTAGTGCGTGCAGTAGTAGTAGTAGTAGTAGTAGTAGTAGTAGTAGTAGTGCGTGTAGTTGTAGTAGTCGTAGTTGTTGTTATAGTAGATGTTGTAGTAGTTGTTATAGTCGTAGTAGTTGTTGTAATTGTTGTCATAGTAGTAGTAGTAATAGTAGTAGTAGTAATAGTTGTTATAGTCGTAGTAGTAGTCGTAGTGGTTGTTGTTGTAATTGTTGTTATAGTAGTGGTAGTAGTAGTAGTAGTCGTAGTTGTTGTTATAGTCGTAGTAGTAGTCGTAGTAGTTGTTGTTGTAATTGTTGTTATAGTAGCAGTAGTAGTAGTAGTAGTAGTAGTCGTCGTAGTTGTTGTTATAGTCGTAGTAGTAGTCGTAGTTGTTGTAGTTATCTACTCAAAATCTACTCAAAATGTAACTAAATATTATTTTTGTTTATTAAGAAAGCTTGATTTCATAAACTATTTGAAAAGTGATCCATGAATAATCCTGAATCGAAGTGGTCTGGTGTTCTGGTGGTGCTTTATCTCGTTTAATGCCATAGTGTGGAACATTCCCGGCAAAGCATAACAGAAAAGTGGCATGTTTAAAAAGAGCTGAATAACAGGTCCGTCCTCCCTAAAATCCACGTCTCATCCCAATCTGAGGGACATGATTTTAACAATGGTTTTCCTCAAGGCTGCGAGCGAGGCCCCTCCCTGAAGCGCCACTCAGCCAATCAGAACTGACCGCGGAACCAACCAGAAACGGTCTCAGCCAATCAGAACTGACCAGAAACGTCCCAACTCAAGGACAGGCTCGAAAGAATGGCCTGAAAAAAAGTTTGTGAGACGACGAGAGGGAAACTATCCTTTATTAGGGTTAAAGGAGGAAAGACAGAGTATGAGAGGGGAAAGACAAAAAGGTATGAGAGGAGAATAAACAAAAGGTATGAGAGGAGAAAGACAGAGGCTATGAGAGGAGCTAGAAACAAAAGGTTATGAGAGGAGGAAAGACAAAAGGTATGAGAGGAGGAGACAGAGGTAGAGAGGAAGAAAGACAGAGTATGAGAGGAGGAAAGACAAAAGGTATGAGAGGAGGAAGACAAAAGGTATGAGAGAGAAAAACATTATGAGAGGAGGAAAGACAGAGGTATGAGAGAGGAAAGACAAAAGGTATGAGAGGAGCGGAAAGACAAAAGGTATGAGAGGAGGAAACGACAAAGTATGAGAGGAGGAAAGACAAACGATGGGAAAAAATATGAGAGGAGGAAAGACAAAAGGTATGAGAGGAGGAAATGACAAAAGGTATGAGAGGAAGGAAAGTTCCCAGAGGTATGAGAGGAGAAAAGACAGAGGTAATGAGAGGAGGAAAGACAAATGGTCATGATAGAGAGGAAAGACAAAAGGTATTGAGACGGAGGAAAGACAAAAGGTATGAGAGGAGCAAAAGACAGAGTGTTATAGAGGAGGAAAGACAGGAGGTAATGAGAAGGAGGAAGACTCAAAGTATTACGTTTTTTTTTTTTGTAATGAGAGGAGGAAAGACAAGGGTATGAGAGGAGAAAACAAAAGGTAATGAGAGGAGGAAAACAAAGTATGAGAGGAGGAAGACAGAGGTATGAGAGGAGGAAAAAGGATAGGGGCAAAAGGATGAGAGGAGGAAAGACTAAAGGTATGAGAGGAGGAAAGAAAGGAGTGGCGAGGAACAGGTATCGAAGGAGGAAAGACAAAATGTATGAGAGAGGAAAGACAGGTATGGAGGAGGAAAGACAGTATGAGAGGGAGGAAAGACAGACGGTAATGAGAGGAGAAAAGACAGAGGTAATGAGAGGAGGAAAGACAGAGGTATGAGAGGAGGAAAGACAGAGGTAGAGAGGAGGAAAGACAGAGGTATGAGAGGAGGAAAACAAAAGGTATGAGAGGAGGAAAGACAGAGGTATGAGAGGAGGAAAGACAGAGGTATGAGAGGAGGAAAGACAAACAAGAGAGCGGTATGAGAGGAGAAGACAGAGTAATGAGAGGAGGAGACAGAAGGTATGAGTAGAGGAAAGACAAAAGGGGAGAACAAAGTAGAGAGGAGGAAAGACAAAAGGGTATGAGAGGACGGAAAGACAAAAGGTATGAGAGGACGGAAAGAGCAAAAGGTATGAGAGGAGGAAAGACAAAATGTAGAGAGGAGAAAGACAGGTATGAGAGGAGGGAAAGGACAAAAGTATTGAGAGGAGGAAAGACAGGTATGAGAAGGAAAAGACAAAAGGTTATGAGAGGAGGAAAGACGGTATGAGAGAGGAAAGACAGAGGTGAAAAGTGAAAGTGGACTATAAATGTGATTTGCCAATGGAGAAACTGGATATAATTTCACTGTAAGAATATCACAAAATTGGATAAATCAAGCAGGTTTTATCAAAGTAAAACCACTTAAAACACATTTACTATTACTACTAGTAAATACTTACTATTTACTAAGATTTATATGAAAATAGTTATGTCAAAATATGTTACATCTGTTACCAAGAATTAAACTTTCAGTGAAATCAGTCAAATAAGCTATCGACCCTGGAAATTCAAATTGGTCATTTATTTTTGTTTTAACAATGTAAAACCATTCGTATTTAAATCAGATGCCAGTTAATGAGTGAAAATGTGTCATGGTCGACTTTGGACACTTCGGAACATTTTGATGACAGAGCAGTTTAAAGGGTCAGAGAACACAATCTCACGGTCAGATGTTTTAAGTGCACGAAGCGAACATGAGCAACGTTTGAACTGCTAATCATTATTTCAATACTAATATTTGCATAATGTCCTTTAAGCATCTTTTACTATTCTCTTAGCAATACAAACAAGATACTTTAAAAGCTCAAAGTATGAGTACGTATATACAAAGATTGTCCATAATTTAAATAAATACGATTACCACAAATAAAATGTTGCTTTTCATATTAGAAACTATGTGTTCAGTGTGTAAATAAAATAAATTAGAGATTTAGAGGTGTTTTTATTATTGCTGCATAAACACAAATGCATGGACACACCTGCATCTTAATATGAGCGGGGTCGCCTCTCCACAGATCTGACTGGAAAAATAGATCATGTTGCAATACTATCTTAATATCATTTATAATTTAAAGTATATATGACAGGTTTATAATTGTACTTCCTGGTTGGACATGAACACAAATATGACACGGGTTAAGGTCATTCCACAGCTGTTACCTAGCAACCAGACTGCAAAAAAGAGCCAAAATCCACATAAATGACACAAACGTTATGATCTGACACACAAGAATACCGTGTAACCGTTATCTTGTCGAACGTCGGTTTAAACACTCAGAAAAGTGTGTCAGTTAAGCGTCATCAACGGCACGTCGCACGTTTGATGACATCACAGAGGGATTCGGCTCTACTTCCTGTCATTTTAAACGCTTATTTTTCAACAATTCTTCACAAAACTGCAACGTAACGGCAGTAAAACTATGATAAATATTGACCACAGGTTCGACACCACCAAACTAAGTCAGAATTAGAAAAACAGAACCTTCATGTGGACTTTAACCTGTTAATAACTGATTAATAACTAATAACGTTTTGTGCGACACTTAAACCTCAACCAAGACATTTACGAGCACATTTAAACATTCCAGGTAAAACATCTGTGCGGACACAAGCGCAGAAAAGTTCCACAGTGCACCTTTATCCTACCTGACTGCTGTTCTCGTCGGTCCGATCGGCGTGGACGTGTTCAGAGTATTTGACCGCAGGGTCCGCGGGGAAAGCGGCGGTTCTCTTCAGGTTCGCACAGCCGCAGCTCGACGCTTCCTCCGGGGCTCGACTCTGTGACTCTGCCCCGCACGGACCCTCCAGACCCTCCAGACCGAGCGCGTTCTGGGCCCGAACTAACGCCACGAACACGAGGAAAGTGCGGAACATCTTCGCAGAGTCCAAACGCGCTCAGGTCCCGCTCATGTTGTTGTGACTGTACTTCCGCGTTGTCACGTGATTCGTCAGCTGCGGGGAAGAGGGTTTTTTTTCTTTTCTTTTAAGTGTTTGTTTTTTTAATTACATTAGCTTTAACTTGGCATAAGGCTTTAATATATTGCAAAAAAAAAATCAAAAATCAAAAATCATTAAAACAATTCTGAAAATGGGTTTTACTTTTTAAAAGCACTTACATAGAGATGTCTCCAGGTGAAGTATTTTCATGGTAAAGGTCTGAACACGCTGTGATTATTCATCAGGAACTCGCTCTACGCTTTGTCTTAATTAATTATTTAATTATTTTAGTGAGACCATCAGGTTTAAAGAAGTACAGTACAATACAGTTCAGTTCAGTACAGTACAGAACAGTACAGAACAGTAAAGAACAGTGCAGTAAAGTACAGAACAGTGCAGTACAATGTAGTACAGTGCAGTGCAGTACAGAGCAGTAAAGTACAGTGCAGTAGAGCATTTTGAAGAAGACAAAAACGTTTATGTTTTAAGGTTAAGGTACAATCTATTGCCCCTGTAGGAACATTTGTCCTCTGCATTTGACCCATCCTTCCATGCCGCGGGTCTCTTCACGAGCAGGGGCCCATCTCCAGATCTCGGGATGCGCTCGGTCAGGAAGACCACCTTTGCTGGAGGAATGTACCTATTGCTGCATGTTTTGGGTTGATGGGGAAAACAGGAGCATCTTTTGCAATAAAAAGCAAAGTAAATGACATTTTCTAGCCTGGAAATGAAATGTGTTTTTTGTCCAGATCTCACTTGGAAATACTCCTCCATTCTGGCATTTTAACATTCTGATGTCAGAGCATTTGGTTACACTTTAAAATAATGTTCCTTAGTCAACTTCTGATGGCGTTTATTAGCACTCAGACCATTACTAGGATTTGTAGATGACTTATAATCCCTTATAAATGCGAAGGAGCCATTAACCAAAAACATGTGTGTTAGTAAATCATTAATGAGCTGCTCATGAAACTGTTTTCAAGTGATAAAACAGGTAAATGCCTTAAGTGCTTAGAAACAAATAACTAGTGCCTATTAATGCGCCCGATCGTTTCAAGGGCCGAACCAGACTAAACACAGGAAAAGCAAAGATGAAAGCATTTTTAGCACTTTTTTTTTCTTCTTCTTTGGTTTGTTTCCGTGGTGACGGTTCGGAGACATCATTTCCCAGAGTGCTTCCGTCCGCGCGCTCCGCAACCAGAACGAGCCAGAAGCGGCACCGCGCCAGAGCCGAGTCCGCGCCGAGTCCGCGCCGAGTCCGAAGAGGCGGAGGAGGAGGAGGAGGAGGAGGAGGAGGAGGAGGAGGATATCACCGTCTGTTTGAGTGAAGCACAGCCGAGCAGCGGGCGGGCAGCGGGGCAAACAGAGCTCATCCCCCCTTTTTTACCTCGCTTACTATCATCCGATGCTTGACTATGGTCATTGTTATTTAGTTGTTTAGTGTTGCGTCGTTACTCGCACATACTTTCGCACATGGTGAAGCTAATATTTTGCATGGGATTCAAATACGTTCCGCCGAAGAGTTCCAATACTGTGGACTTATCTACTGTAATAAGTAGATACTTTTGTATATTTATTTGTACCTTTTCTTTCCCAGAGTAATGAAGCGACGAGTGACACCGAGGTACAGAATAGTTCTAATTATAACGCGACGAGGAAATTAGTGAGACGAAGGCTCAACAGCTACGTGCGTGTGTACTGACTCCACGTTCTGCGTGTGGTGTCTACGCTCGGTACTTACGTCAGGCTTCTGCATTCATTATTTTATTCTTATTATGATCGATGGAGGTAAAGAAACAAAAGGTCAAACTGGTCCAGGTTTCATTGCTCGTGGACTACTGGACTGGCTACGAATTTCAGCGATGTATGAGTTAGTGCAAGTCTCGAACTAATAATGTAGACTTACTTTGTTAGTGATTTTGTCTTGATTGTCTTATTTTTAACATCGCGGAGGCTAAGGTCGTTTGGACTTACATTTGGAACGGACAAATTGGGTTTGAAATGGTTCGGTGCTTGTTTTTCCCACCGTTACCGAGGGCCGTTTATTGTAAGGTATCCGGTCGCGTCGCCCCTGGGTGGTCGTCACTCTGTTCCCACTCGTGCTCTGAGACGGCTGAGGTGCACAGCTTATCACAACAACTAGCTTTGAGTCCTAAGTCGAGTCACTTTGTAATAATGAATATGATGATAGAAAGAGAACTGAGAAGCGACTGGATGAGTGGCGAATGTCAATCGGCTTTAAAAACTGCTCAAGTGGTAGAAATTTTTCAGTTTTTCTTTTCTTGCGACTGGGACTGAGCAGATGGACGCTAAATGAACGGATCGTCGTAAACGTGATTTTCGTTCATTACTAACTAAACGTCAGCATTTTTGAAGCAAATGATTCTGGACTCAAAAGTGCTAGGAATGTAAGTGATTCACGTGGCAGTTTGCATGGGCTCGCAATACGTTACATTTGCATTCAGAGTTGATTTGCGTGTATTTGGTCAATTCCATGATTGTGCGTAACGGTAAAATTTGGATATCGTGACTTCTCTGCCGAGCGATTACAGACGACACTTTGCAGTTTGTGTTCGTCGTCCTCGTTTTGATCTGCTGATATTTGATAATCATTACGCATTAATAAAGGTTTGAGTCCCGCCGTTGTGTCTGTAGGCAACGCACCTCACCCACATTGCCCAGTGTGAAAGTGGTGTGTGTGTGATTGGTTGGTGGTTAGTGGTTGGTTGGCGCAGACTTGCGGCCCCAGGGCAGCTGTGGCTACAACATTGGTTTACCATCACAGAGTCTGAAGTTAATGAATAGTGACCACAGTACAAAGTATTATTATTATTATTATCATTATTATTATCATCATCATTATTATTATCTTTATATTATCATTATTATTATCATCATCATTATTATCATCATCATCATCATCATCATCATCATCATCATTATTATTATTATCATCATCATTATTATTATCTTTATTTTATCATTATTATTATCATCATCATCATCATCATTATTATTATTATCATGATTATTATTATTATTATCATCATCATTATTGGCTTTATTTTATCATTATCATCATATTTTTTATTATCATCATCATCATTATTGTTATTATTATTATAATTTTTTTTAATATCATCATTATTGTTATATTTATCATTTTTATTATCATCATCATTATTGTTATTATTATTATTATTATTTTTATTATTATTATCATTATTATTATCATTATTATTATTATTATTATCATTATTATTATCATCATCATCATCATCATCATCATCATTATTATTATTATCATCATGATTATTATCTTTATTTTATCATTATCATCATCATCATTATTATTATTATCATGATTATTATTATTATTATTATCGTGATTATTATTATCATCATCATTATTGTTATTATTATTATTTTTATTATTATTATCATTATTATTATCATTATTATTATTATTATCATTATTGTTATTATTATTATTATTATCATTATCATTGTTATTTCTCTTTGCCAGCAGGAACATGAATAATGCGTCGCTGTGTAATCGTTAAATATTGTGACGTTTATGGAGTTGTGACGATATCAAACTAAATGTGACGATTATCGAACGTAACTAAACGATAAAACATCACGATTTTTGAGACTGAGGCCAAACAAAAGTAAATCTTTCAGTTCATTCATTCTTCAGTTCGCGACCTGCTTGACAAAATTGAACTTTCTGAAAAGACAAAATAAAGTTTAAAATATGATAAAAACATCCAGATAAAAAAGTCCTCGTGAACAGGTTCATGTTTTCTTACGACGTTGTTTTGACGAGTTTTGTTCCTTGAGGTGAATGATTATCACAGTTTTACATCAGTCGAGTTGTAACAAATAAAGTTTAAAAATACATGGAGCAGAGCTGAGCAGAATCCCTCTGTGATGTCATCAAAAAGTGCCTTTCCCATTCAAAAATGGCAGAGAAACGTTGCACATTTTTGTGACAGTAATAAAATATGATGTGATGACAAGAAGTGAAGGCGTCGTGTATGTGTATATTACATAGTTATAACTATAGTGTAAGATTTATGATGTTTACAGTCTGGTTTGCAAGTAACCAGTTTGTGGAATTACCTCTGTTTATGTCATATCTGATGGACGTGTCAAACAGGAAGTGACATTTTAAAACGTCAGCCAAAATGGCCATAATGAGAAAAAACTTGCAAAAATGTTTGGATTATTAATATGATCACATTCCTTTGTTTTACTCTTGATTATTGTGTGTCCGGTTCTTTTGAGTTTATTTGATATAATCTGAATAATCGTGACTGGGGAGTCCTTGCTCAGCTCTTGATGACAAAGCTTTTAGTGCACTGCAACACTGGCACTGCAACATGGCATGCAACACGGCAGCAGCACATGGCACGGTGCAGCATCGGCACTTGCAACACGGCACTGCAACACGGCAACTTGCCAACGAGGCACTGCAGCACGGCACTGCAGCACGGCACTGCAGCAAACGGCAACGCAACACGGCACGTCAACAGCGCACTGCTAATCACGGCAAGGCAACACGGCACGCAACACGGCACGGCAACACGGCACGGGCAGACACGCCACTGCAACATGGCACTGCTGCACTGCTAACATGCACTGCCAGCACGCACTGCAGCAGGCACAGCAGCACGGCACTGCAGCACGCACTGCAGCAACGGCCACTGCAGGCATGGCACTGCTGGCCACTGCAACATGGCCACTGCAGCATGGCACTGCAACACGCACTGCAGCACGGCACGGCCAGACACGCACTGCCAGCACGGCACGGCAACACGGACACGGCAACACGCACTGCAAACGGCAATGCAACACGCACGGCAAACAGGCACGGCGCAACATGCACTGCTGCACTGCCAACATGGCACTGCGCAGCACGCACTGCAGCAGCAACTGCAGCACGCACCTGGCAGCACTGCACTTGCAGCACGGGCACAGCAAGCACGGCACTGCAGCACGGGACTGCAGCACGCAAGCAACACGGCACTGCACACGGCACTGCCAGCACAGGCACAGCAGCACGCACGCAACACGGCATGGCAACACGGGACAGGCAACACGTCACCTGGCAACACGTCACCGGCAACACGCCACTGCAACACGGCCACCAGAACACGCACGCCAACCATGCACTGCTGGCACTGCAACCGGCACTGCAGCACCGGGCATGCAGCACGGCACTGGCGGCGCACGGCAACGGCCACGCAGCACGGGCACCACGACCAGCGACCGGCCACTGCACGCACGGCACAGCAGCAGCCACTGCAGCACGGCACGCAGCACGCACTGCAGCACGCACTGACGCAACGCACCCTGCAGCACGGCCACTGCAGCACGCACTGCCCAGCACGCGCACGGCAGCACGCACGGCAAGCACGGCCACTACGGCGCACGCACGGCAGCACGGGCACGGCAACACGCGCACGGCAAACCAGCCACGGCGCCAACACGCACGGGCAACACACGCACGGCAACACGGCACCTCGAGCAACACGGCACGTCTCTGCGACACGGCCAGAACACGCACGGGGCAACAGCAACCGCGACCGGTCACAACACGGCTAACACGGCCAGCGCAACACGCACCAGCCAACACGGAGCACGCACTGCAACACGGCAACCGCAACACGGCACTCGCAAACACGGCCGGCACTGCAAACACGCTGCACTGCACACACGCACTGCAGCACGGCACGCACACACACGCACTGCAACACCAGTGCACTGCAGACACGGCAGCTGACAACCAGGGACTGCACACACGCCCTGGCAACATGGCACGCAAACGATGCACTCAAACATGGGCCATGCAAACACCGGCATGCAGCATGGCACCGACACACACTGGGCACCATTGCAACACGCACTGCCAACCCACTGCAAACACGCATGCCAACACGCACTGCAACACGGCACACTGCAACACGCACTGCACATGACTGCAACATGGCACTACGCCGTTGGTGACACTCATCACCTCTTCACCACATCCAGTTGACGATTAATTTTCAAAAACAAATGCATTGTATCATTTAAGGTGCCACTTGGTGCACTTTTTCTGGTGGAGGTCACTAAGATTCACAGTGATGCATTAAAAAAATATCTAATCGCCATGGAGACAGGCAGGGCCAATGTTACAGGTCAAGATCAGTGTGAAGGCGAGCGCTGCTCCACAGCCAAGAATGTATTATTTTTCCGATGCCACAGGTATTTTAATTGAGCTAAAAAACGCACTGTGCAAAGATAAATACATTATAGCAATACTGTGGAACCATCGGCCAGGCCAAAGCAAAGTCACAACCGAGGCACCTTAAAGCCACCTACAAGAGATAATCTGTACATCGAGTTTGTTGCTTTAGATCACTATTATTGTGCCTCGAACTGACTTTTATTGACCTAACTACAATAAAAGACGTCTCCTTAATTGTTCTGCGTGTGAAGAAGCTAAAAACTATGCGCAATTCAAAATAAAACATAACATCTGCACTTCGTTTCCTACAGTAGTACCATCCGAACTGAGATTATGTCCCTGGACCAGATCGGAACCGTGAGCTCTGAACCTATATATTTTGATTTTAAACTTGTATATTCTGCGCGCTCTCTCTTTTGTGGTGTTTGGGTCATTCTCTGTTCCTCTTGCGTCTCAGGGTCCCGAGTCTCTGAACCATGTCAGACAAAACTGTCCAGTTTCACTGCCACCATCGGGACATCTGCCTCCCTGTACGCCGAGGCTCCACCAACGGCCTTCATCAGCAAACGCTCGGTGATCCTCTCGGCCCTCCTCACCCTGTCACCCTCTCACCCGCTCCGTTCCTTCTCGTCGGTCTCTCCTCTCGTCCTCCTTCTGCTTCTCTCGCCCCTCTCACCCTCCTCCTCGTCCTCACTCTTGTCCCGTCCTCTCGTCCTGTCCTCTCGTCCCCTCGCCCTTCTCTCTCCTCCCTATCCTCTCGCCCTCTCACCACCCTCCTCCTCTCCTCCCTCTTGCCTCCTCATCATCCTCCTCTCGTCCCTCTCGCTCTTCTCGTCCCTCCCTAGTCCTCTCGCCCTCTCAACCCTCTCATCCTCCTCACCCTCGCTTCACCCTCGCCACCTTACCCTTCCTCAACCCTCTCACCCTCTCACCTCTCTCCGTCCCTCCTTCGACCTCCCCTCTCAGTCCCTCTCCGCCCCTTCCTCCTACCCCTCTCGCTCCTCTCGTCCTCGCCACTCTCGTCCTCCTCTAAGTCGCCTCTCGTCTCCACCCTCCTCCTTTCCTCCCTTCTTGCTCTCCTCTCTCCTCCTTCACTCCTCGTCCGTCCTCTCGTCCCTCTATCCTCGTCCCTGCCCTCTACCTCTACGCTTCACCCTCTACCCCTCTCATCCTCTCCCTCCTTCCCTGTACTCACCCTCTCGTTCCTCCTCTCGTTCTCCATCCTCTCGTCCCTCCCTCTGTCTCCTCTGTTCCCCACTTTCTGTCCCCTCTCCTCTCTCGTCCTCCTCTCGTCTTGCCTTGACCTCTCCCCTTGTCTCACTCCTTCGATCCTCCTCTCAGTCCTGTCCCTCTCACCCTCCTCCCTCTCGTTACCTCTGCCTCTCCTTCCTCGCCCTCCTCCGTCCTCCTCTAGTCTCTCGCCCCTCCTCGTCCCTCCTCCTTGCCTCCTCCTCGTTCCTCCTTTCCTCCTCTTCCTCCTCCTCGTCCTCCTCTCCTCGCCTCTCTCCCCCTCTCTTCCCCCTTCTTTGCCCTCCTTTTGTCCTTCCTCTTGGTCCTCCTTTCCTCGTCCTCCTCTCGGACCTCCTTCTTGTCCTCCTTCTATTGTCCTCCCTCTTCGTCCTCCTCCGGACCTCCTCTCGTCCCTCTCGCCCCTCTCGTCCTTCCTCTCGTCCTCTCGCCCCCTCTCGTCCTGCCTCTCGTTCCCTCTCGCCCTCCCTTCTCGCCCCGCCCGTCTGATTGCCCCCCTCCTCGCCCCTCCTCCTGTCCTTTCCTCTCCGTCCTCCCTCGTCCTTCCTCTCGTCCTCCTCTCGTCCTCCTCTCGCCCTCTCGTCCCCCCCTTCTTGTTACCTCCTTCTTTCCTCCTCTGCGTCCCCCTTCTCGCCTCCCTCTCGGCTCCTCCTTCTCGGTCCCACCTCCGTCCCTCCTCTCTCCCTCCTCGCCCCCTCTCGTCCCCCTCTCGGCCCCTTCGTCCCTCTTGTCCTCCTCTCGTCTGCCTCTCGTCTTCCTCTTCTCGTCCCCCTCTCGTCGCCGCTGCGTCCGCTCGTCTCCCCCTCTTGTCCTCTCGCTCTCTCCCTCTGTCCTCTTTCTCAAAGTCCTCCCTCTCGTCCGCCTCTCTCGTCCTCCTCTCGTCCTCTCGTCTCTCTCGCTCTCTCGTCCCTCCCTTCTCCTACTCTCATCCTCCTCCTAACCCTATCGCCTCCTCTCGTCTCCTCTCTTCTCCCCTCTCGTCCCCACTTTCTTCCTCTCGCTCCCCTCTCGTCCTACTCTCTCCTCCCTCTCCCTCTCGCTCCTCCTCCTCTCCTGCCCTCCTCCTCGTGCTGCGTCCTCCTCTCGTCCCCCTCTCGTCCTCTCTCGTATCCCTCGTCTACTCCTCTCTCTCTGCCTCTCTCGTCCCCTCTCGTCCCTCTCTCGTCCTCCTCTCGTCCTCCCCTCTCTTCCGTCTCGCTCCTCTCGCCTCTCGTCCCCTCTCGTGACTCCTCTCGTCCCCCTTCGTCCCCCTCTCGTCCTCCTCTCGCCCTCTCGCCCTCCTCTCGTCCTCCTCTCGTCCTCCTCTCGTCCTCCTCTCGTCCTCCTCTCGTCCTCTCACCCTCCCCTGGTCAGGGTTCTGTGTTTATGCGATGAAGTATACATACTGTATGTTTAAAAGTGGGACTTACACGTTGTAAACAGGTTCCAGGAGCATTCACGTTTGAGAGACGACTGAAATATGACCTGATAAACTGACACAAGAATCCCAAAGGTCTAAACTACAGCTACAACAGGATACTTCTATAAAAAGACTGAATATTTAGTTGAATGTTCCACAAAATTGCCTGAAACTAAAACAATATCCAACTTGAAGACAAGCAGGTGGCGCCAAACAAACAAATACACTTATAATTGAATAAATGAAAGATATGGTTAATGCCATACTGCGGAACATTCCGGCCAAAGCAGTACGTACGATAGGCGTCTCACGGTACGATGTTTTGGAGAATTGAAAAGATGCAAATTTCTTTTTAAAATGCCTTGACAAGCACAAACATTAAAATGTCACAAAGGATCATGGTCTATGTTGTTCCCTCTGTGTTTTAGCTGCTTCTGCCACAAAACAACGCATTTAAACAAAGACGCTTATAAAACTATATATTGTGACTTCCCTCGACATTATTGTGGGACTTTTGATGATAAAATATAACACATTTTCCGTTATTGTTACATTCGTACAAAGAAATAACATCTTCATGAGGCAAGCGGGAGTGCACGTGAATGTTAAAATCCCCAAACCTCCTGGTTGATATTTACGTCATGTGAAATTGTCTTTAGTGCTTTAATTACTTATTGTTCAGCGAGACACAAAGATATTTTTAGGGGCTTATATTTATGGTGGATATCTTTTATGTGCTTTTAGTGGGGAATTAATTGTTATTTTTGTGTTGTGGGTGAAATGAACCATTTCCACTCCCCAAAATACATAAAAATAAAGTGCATTAGTGTTTCGTCCTGCTATTTATGTAATTCCGCACAAGGTTTTAAACGACATGTGCATTTAAGAAAGGGTTTATTCGGATTAAGAGCATTATTATTGTATTTCAATATATCATTTATATTTCACTCTTCAAAATGTGTTTTCACCTCTTTTTTATTGGTTGATTTTATTTAACTTTTTTGTTTTCCGTTTGTTTGTTTGTTCGGTTGCTTGTACAAACTTGTTTATTTTTGTAATACGCATATTTTTTTTCTTATTGTTCACTCTGATCGACGTAAGTAACAAAAACGAAAAGTTAAGTTATTTTTCCGGTCACAATATATTTGCACAAACTAAAAAAAAGGAATGATCGTGGCCATTTTAAAAGCAAAAGTATGTTATTTAAGTTCAATCTATACGATCTTTAACTCTAAATGTAAGAAAAGCTTTTATATCTGGCAGTTTCTGTTGCATAATTAGTGATTTATTAACGTTATCATTCAGAACGGTTGAGTTCATGAAGCCGGTCAGAGGAATTGTGGGATTTTTTTAGACGATTTAAACGAGAGAGACGTTTTTTGCTGTTGTTTGTTCTTGGTGTCAATCTTTAAATCGTGACGTTCCTTTTGACTTTAAATGTGATATCGTGACAAACCCAGTGTTTTTAGTCACAGTTTGACCAAAAGTGAAAGTTTGTATGTTTTGAGAAAAGGAAGTGGTTGAGAGATGAAATGAGTGAAGAGAGAGGGAGGATGAAGAGAGAGGAGGAAGAGAGGGAGAGAGAGAGGAGGAAGAGAGAGAGGACGAAGAGAGGGAGGAGGAAGAGAGAGAGGAGGAAGGGAGGGAGGAGAAAGAGAGAGGAGGAAGGGAGGGAGAGAGAGAGGAGGAAGAGAGAGAGGACGAAGAGAGGGAGGAGGAAGAGAGAGAGGAGGAAGGGAGGGA